>ML375201.1:0-10965 GCA_005239525.1 Nicotiana knightiana | reverse complement strand
CCTACACATTAAATAAACTCCATTAGGCACATACGACGTGTATTTTTATCATTAAAGCACATAGAATGGAAGGTATATAATGCTTAAAATCATGAATTATAGCCACGCATCAGAAATACTCCCTGAGACCCTCTCGGGTCTAGCTCGGACATGATTCTCAATCTTTAAATTCGGGATGACCCCACACTTAAGCTCAAACATGCCCCTCAGCTTCAACTTTTGGGTACTCAGACTTCCCCTACTCTGAAAATTAAAAACAACATAAAACTAACACTAAAAAATAATGAAAAGATATACAGGCTGGGTTGCCTCCCAACAAGCGCCTTATTTAATGTCGTAGCACAACTCTGCTACTCTGCTCAGGTTGGGCGCTTTTTCTTCTTCTTTCTCCCATGAAGCCTAGCCTTTTTGCACGCTCTTAACGGGTCTCCTTTTTCATCTCTGGTTCTTTTCTCAATTATCTTTACACCCTCAGTTTGCAACACCACCCCCTCTGGATCGCTGCCATTCGCATAAGGACTCTGCTCTATCCCCTTCACATCGACCACAGTAATCATGCACAGGTCCTCATAATGCTTTTGGGGTTTAAGTGCCTTGTACACATTAAAAGTGACCTCTTCATCGTCAACTCTCATTTTAACTTCCCTGCTCTCACATTAGTAATTGCTCCACCAGTAGCTAAGAATGGTCGTCCCAAAATAATGGGCACTTCCTCATCTGCCTCGTAATCAAGCACGATAAAATCAGCGGGAAGAATAAACTTTCACACTTGAACTAGCACATCTTCAATAATTCCTTCCGGAATAATTAGCGACATATCTGCTAACTGTAAGGTGATTGTGGTAGGTCTAAGAACCCCCAATCCGAGTTTCATGAACAACGAAGATGGCATCAAATTTATACTAGCCCCTAAATCACACAGGGCTATACCAACTTGTTGTTTTCCAAGAGACAAAGGAATCGCGAAACTCCCAGGATCCTTCAACTTAGGAGGAAGTTTACTCAGAAGTCTGGCACTACACTCTTCAGTGAGAGCAACTGTTTCGAACTCTGAATGTCTTCATTTATTTTTCACAATATCTCTGAGATACCTCGCATACTTATGCACTTCTTGCAAAATTTCCACCAAAGGCAAATTCACACTCACTTGGCTCAACATATCTAGGAATTTTTTGTACTTAGCATCATCTTTTTGCCTCTGCAGTCTTTGTGGAAACGTAGGTGCTGGCCTTGTTTCAATTACTGGCTCGGGTTCTTTATCTTCTTTCTCATTCCTCTCAACTGGCTTGGGAACTAATTCTACCCTAGGATGAGTTGTATTCTTCTTTGTTTTTGGAGATTCTTCTAGTATTCTTCCATTTCTCAAGGTAATTGCATTTACTTGAGCCTTAGGATTAGGCTCAGTATCACAAGGAAGAGCTCCTGCTGGTCTGGTATTTTGGGAACTGGCAAGTTTCCCCAATTGACGTTCCAAGTTTCTCATTGTTGCTGCTTGGGCCTGGTGATCAACTATTATTTTCTGATTGAAAGCAAGTTGGTCGTTCATCATTTTCTTCATAATCTCCTCAAAGCTAGATGATTGTTCAGCCTGAGGCGGTCTGTATTGTTGTTGAGGTGCTTGAGGCCGATATTGATTCTGATTTCCTTAATTACCACCCCAAGAGAAATTTGGGTGGTTCCTCCAGTTGGGATTGTAGGTGTCCTCATACTGATTTGTTTGTCCTCGATTTACATTACCCACAAAATATACAGACTCTGGATTTGCTGGGCATAGGTTGCTCATGTGACCCTCTCCACAAACTACACAAAATACCTGAATCTGTTGAACTGGTTGCACTACCTGGGCCTGTTGCTTGTTAATGATCAGGTTCATCTGATTGACTTGGTTAGTCAATGTAGTGATCGGAGCTGATAATGCTGAGACAACATCTAGTTCAAGAAACCCTGGTGAATTTGGAACCACATTTATCCGCATCTCACCTTGCTAGTCTGGATTGCTTTTGGAGAATTTATTCAGTAATGCAAATATTTCATCATAATTCTTCTCCAACACCTGACCTCTGGCTGCTGCATCTACCATAATTTTTGTTTGCCGAAGGAGTCCCTCAATGAAAGTGTGAACTAACACCTCGTTTGTCTGATTGTGATGAGGACAGTCTCTGAGTAGCCCCTTGAATCTTTCCCATGCTGAATATAAGGATTCAACTATTTACTGTCTAAAGGAGACTTTCTCACTCCTGATCTTTGCGGTCTTTCCTGAAGGGAAGAACCTTGCCAGAAATTTTCTCGCCAGATCGTTCCATGTTGTGATTGAATTAGTAGGTTCTGCCTTCAGCCAACGCTTTGCTTCACCCAATATAGAGAATGGGAAAATCGTGAACCTCACATAATCTGGCGTGACCCCGTTAGTGATATAAGTATCACTAATCTCCAAGAAGTTCAGAATGTGCTGCTGTGGATCCTCGTGTGGAAGACCCAAAAACTGCCCGTTTGCATGAAGTAGTTGGATCATGCTCTGTTTCAGCTCAAAATGCCCAGTGAGTCTGGGCTTCACGATGCTGGAGGTGACATTAGCAATACTGGGAATTGCCACCTCCTGAACAACCATATGTTGTTCCTCTGCCATGTTCACAGGAAATCGGATGAAGTCCTGAATATTTTCTGTATCGCTTGCTTCTCGCAATCTCCTGTGATATGATCTCTCAGGTTCGGGGAGAAGCCGTCAAGTCTATCCTGGCTTCTGACCCTACGCATTCACTCGAAGTTCCTGAGATTAGAGCAAAAAATCACGTGACGTTAGACTCAATGAAATAAGCAATTAAAGCAAGTAATTAAAAAGTAGTCTATATTCAAGTCCCCGACAACGGCGCCAAAAATTTGTTGGTCCCAAAACGCACACNGCACGGTGACTAGGTATATTCCGATCCTAACCACAAATCCGCTCCCCTGAAGGGTTAAGATCGCACTATCTTCAATTCTTATCTAATCTATATACGGCTTTCCCAAGCATAACATAGATAGTATACAGAACCTAATTGTTGGCCAAACAATTAAGCAATTAAACGCAGAATTGAAGAAACAACCATATATTGGGCGAACTAAAATCAAGGTTAAGTTAATGTCGACTAACAATATTCATGGCTAAACCACATCCCCAGAACAATGGGTGTTTATCCACTCATGCTAGAATCAAACAATTGCATAAGTGATGCATAAATGGAAAATACTAGAATAAGATGAAGAAAACTGATAATCATTTGCTTCCTTAATTATCCTGTATGTATCTTCTCTCCAAAAATGGAATCCTACCCTCAAAGTTGTGTTTTTGGGTCTATTTATATTTTTGGGACAAATCCTAAACGTGTAGGAGACTTCTATTCAAATCGGAAAACACTTAAAACCTTCAAAACTCGGAATTTACCGGACCAGGGACCCCAGGCGTTAAGCCCCAAACACCCAGCTATAGCCTGGGTAGGCCTGGCGTTTGGGCTCTAACGCCCCATTATAGTTTGGGTAGGCCTGGCTTTAAGCCCCAAACGCCCCACTAACGCCTGGGCATGCCAGGCTTTAGGTCCAAAACGCCCGGCTATGGCCCAGGTCACTCCTTTTCGACTCTTGAGCGTATTTTTGACATTTATTCACCCATTTAGCTCGGCTTCCATCTCCAATTCACCTACACATGAAATAGACTCCATTATGCACATATGGCATGTATTTTTATCACAAAAGCACATAAAATGTAAGGTACACAATGCTTAAAACTATGGATTCTAGCCACGCATCAATTTCTATGGTTACAATTGAAGATAAGTTAGAGAAAATTTCTCTATATTACTTGCATGCCTCGATTTTATCCTGAAGTAGAATTCTCTTAAAAGAGGTTCTAATCCATCACACAATTTGGTGTGATTAATGCACGTTCAGATAATTATGTTCCATTCTAGAAGGATGAGAACTTTTGCTAAATATTAATTCATTCCCTAGAGTGAATATTAATAAGCTCGTAAATATGAACGCGCTTTTGATGTAAATATATTACAATTCACCTCTAGAAGAGGGAATATTTACTCAAAATTTTGTATTTTAAATTTGCTCATGAAGAAGTAACACAATTGAGATTTCCTCCTGAAGTAGGAAAATATTACGAATAGGTGTTTTCTTGTGCTTAAGCAATTATTTTATATTGTTTATTTGATTATGATTTTCTCTTGTGATACCAGAAGTGTTTGACCAATATTTGATAGTACAAAATGAATCAACAACTCCTGAAAAGCTAACTGTTTGTCTATAAGACACATGACACTAGTAGTGTCTGGTAAATATTAGATTGTGGATAATAAACGAAGGCTCTTGTAACGACCCGGCCGGTCATTCTGAGAGTTTAGCCCGTTTCCCTATTTCTGCTTCATTACTTGTGTGGTTCATCTCTTTTGTGTAGTGTTGGGTTGATTGGCTCGGGTTCAGAGTGGTCGTGGTGAGAATTGAGGTACTTAGCCTCTTAAAAGAGCTTAATAGTTACAAAAAGTCAACCGAGAGTTGACTTATAGGTAAACGACCTCGCAATGTCAATTTTATGGTTCGGATAGCTTCGTTAGGTGATTTGGGACTTAGGAGTGTGATCAGAATGTGGTTTTGAGGTCCGGAGTAGAATTAGGCTTGAATTGGCGAAATTGAGTTTTTGCGATTTTCGGTCGGCAATAGAATATTAGCTATCGGGGTCGGAGTGGAATTCTGGAAGTTGGAACAGGTTTGTAGGGTCATTTTAGATGTGCGTACAAATTTTCAGGTTAATCGGACGTGTTTTGGATGGTTTCGACATCTTTGGTGAAATTTGGAAGTTTCTAAGTTCATAGGCTTGAATCGGAGGGGCATTTAGTGTTTTGATGTTGTTTTGGGTGTTTTGAGGATGCGACTAAGTCCGGGTGATCATTTATGACTTGTTGGTATTTTTGGTTGGGGTCTGGACGGGCTCGGGATGATTTCGGATAGCCATCGGGGGATTTAAAGTTGGAAAATTGCAGTTGAAGTTGATGGTGCTGGTGTAACCGCAGCTGCGGATAAGGGACCGCAGGTTCGGGCCCAAAAAGCGGAGAAGAGACCGCAGATACAGATTTTGGGCGGACAGGAGGAAGACTGCAGATGCGGAGCTGGGGCCGCACCTGCGGAGTCACAGGTGCGGAATTTGTATCGCGGGTGCGGTGAATTTGTTTTTACGTGATTTTCGCAGGTGTGCACCTGGGACCGCAGGTGCGGGTCTGCAGGAGCGAGAATGGCCGCAGGTACAGAAATCCCTGGGCAGATCATATATAAAGGGGCCTTAGCGAATTTTGGTCATTCTTCCATCATTTTTATACGGGTTTGAAGCTTTTGAATGGTTTTTGAAGAGGGAAATTGAGATTTCTTCGTGGAGGTAAGACTTTTGGACTTAAAACTCATTTAAGTATGATTAATGGACTGATTAGTTGTGAAATTTGTGGGAAATTAGTACAAAAATTGGGTAATTAGGGCTTGTGATTAGAGAATTTAAATTTAGGATTTGAGGGGTCATTTGAAGTCCGATTTTGATGTTCTTGGTATGTATAGACTCGTAAGGGAATGAGGGTTATAGTTTTGTTGTTTTTATCAAATTTTGAGATGTGGGACTGGGGGTCGGGTTTGGCCAATTTAGGGATTTTTGGGTAAATTTGGTAATTTTCGAATGGGCTTCCTTCCTCGGCGTATTATAATGATATGAATATGATTTTTGGTAGATTTGGAGAACTCGGAGGCCCAGTCTAGGGTCAAAGGCATTGAGGGCTAGGATTTTAGCCGATTTTGAGGTAAGTAACATTTCCAACTTGGTTCTAAGGATTCGGAACCCCGAGCTATATGACTTATGACTATAATTGAGGTGGCGCGCATGCCAAGTGGCGGGCGTGCACCGAGTAATTGTGGCATGGCTTATCCCATGGTATTGTCTAATAGCTATTACTGATCGATATCCGCACTTCTATTAATGTGCTAATTGTGAACCTGTTATAAATCACATTAAGTATAAATGCTAGGCTTCACGCGGAAAGTGCTGAGACCCTAGTGGTCGTATATTATTGTCTCATTTTGTGATTTATTTGATTCCATATACTCAGTCATGTTATAGCATATCGTTTCATACGTCAGTCTCAGTATTGTTAATTATGTGCATATTTATCATTGTTTCGGGCTGATTTATGCATCTGTGATCCATGTGAGTGAGACTGCAGAGTCATGACTGAGTAAGGCCGAGAGCTTGTTATTGAGATAGTTATGAGATCGGACTGCAAACCGCAACTATACTTAAATCATGCCTTTGTTGGCTTGATATAGTGCTTGGGCTACTAGGGCCCCTTCGGAGTCTTTACTCCCCCAGTGAGCACATTGATATTGAGGGATGGATCTTCCTTGGGCATGGATCTTGTCCGAAGTCGATGTTATGTGAGGGATGGATCATCCCTGGACATGGATCTTGTCCGAGTGTTGTATATCGAGGGATATGGATCTTCTCTGTGGGGCTGTATTGGCCTTTTTCCTCGGAACCGAGTGACTACGGTCTCTGATGCTTATGTACATTCCGGATGGACCTTCCCTGGGCCTGAGAGCCATATACGGTACTAGGTGGACTGTTGTGTGAGGGTTGTGATCACTATGTGCATTTCCACACTGGTTTCATATATTTATACGATGGCATGTAGAGTAGTCCGGCATACTTGGCATATTTTGTATATTTTCAAATAAATTGTTAGCATGTGTTAATTATGTACGTTGTTTATCGTAAATTCTTAGGTTTAGTCCGTCACTACCTCTCAGCCCATAGTTTGGGTTTGTTACTTCTGAGTTGGTGTACTCACGTTACTCCCTGCACTTTGTGTGTAGATCCAGGTACACCGGGACCCGGTAGTTGATACTGAGCAGCTGTCAGAGTTTATTCGGAGTCATCGAGGTAGCAACTGGCGATCGCAACCTCGTCTTCTCCTCCTTTATCTTCCTGTTGCACTTTTATTATTATAGACTATGTTGTCATTTTCCTCTTTTTTTTACATTATGATGTTATAGTATCTCGTGACTGAGTGACACTAGATTCGGGGTAGGTTTTTGAATTGTTCTTTAAATATTGCCTTAAAGCTTCAAATGGATTATTATAAGTATTTCCTTTTAAAATTTAAAATTTTCTGGAAAGTAAAGTTAGATTCAATGAAATGTGTGGCTTGCCTGATTCCACGACAGGTTCCATCACAACTAAGGATTTGGGGTCGTGACAAGTTGGTATCAGAGCTCTAGGTTACATAGGTCTCACCAGTCATGAGCAGGTTTAGTAGAGTCTTGCGGATCGGTATGGAGACATATGTACTTATCTTCGAGAGGCTACAGAACCCTTAGGAGAAAATCTCATATACTTAAATTCTGTCGTGCGAATCTGTTGATTTATAGAACTAAACTTATGTTGTTTCATTCTCTCACAGATGGTGAGAACTCGCACTATCGATCGGGGTGATCAGACAGCAGCTGGACTGGCGAGGAGTCGAGGTCGTGGCCGAGGGAGGGGTGCAGGCCACGCAGCAGCCGGGACAGCACTTGTGGACCCTCCTACTATTAAGGACCAGGTTCTCGCCGTTGAGATTCCAGCAGGACAGGCTCAGGCCCCGGTAGTGCCTATTGTGATTCCAGGTCTTCAGGAGACCCTTGCTCAGATTCTGACTATGTGCATCAATCTTGCACAGGCAGTCGCTATGTCTACTACTGCCGCTACTTCTCAGGCCGGGGGAGGCACTCAGACTCCAGCTGCCTCTGACACCTGAGCAGGTTACCCAGGGGCTTCAGACACCGGGGGCAGCTCTAGTCCAGCCGGTTGCCCCAGCCCAGGATTTTGTGGTCCCAACTTTGGAAGATGACGAACAGTACAGGTTGGAGAGGTTTAGTAGACTTCAGCCTCCGATTTTCAGTGGTACTGAGGGCGAGGATGCTCAGGGCTTTTTGGACAAGTGTTAGAGGATTCTTCGCATAGTAGGTATATTGGAGGCCAGTGGGGTCCCATTTACTACCTTCCAGTTCTCAGGAGTTGCACTCACTTGGTGGGAGACCTATGAGAGGCTTAGACCTGTTGATGCAGCACCCCTTACCTGGCGTCAGTTCTCCATTCTGTTCCTGGAGAAGTATATACCGCAGTCTCGCAGGGAGGAGCTGCGCAGGGAGTTCGAGCAGTTGTGTCAGGGGGACATGACCGTGATGCAGTATGAGATGAGGTTCTCCGAGTTGGACCGTCATGCTATTTGGCTAGTTCCCACGGATAGGGAGAGGATCAGGAGGTTCGTTGATGGCCTCACTTATCACCTTCAGATTTTTCTGACCAGGGAGAGGGTATCTGGCGCTTCTTTTGAGGAGGTGGTTAACATTGCCAGAGAGATTGAGTCAGTTCGCCGCCAGGAGCAAATCGAGAGGAGGCCAAGAGGTCTCGAGGATTTGGGAGTTTTGGTAGGGTCCCTTCAGGGGGCAGCCTCAGCCCGCCAGAGGCCGTTCATTCAAGCAGGCTCAGCCAGGTCACTCAGGTTATCGTGGTGGATCAGTTGGTCATGATCCTCACAGTTCGCATCAGATACACCCATCTTTTAGTGCCCTGCCAGCTCAGAGTTCATCTTGGGCACCATCGGTTCAGGGTTTATCTATGCTTGGTTCTTCTAGTAGTTATCCTGGTGCTAGGGGTTCCCTTCAGTCCCCACTGCCATTCTCCGAGAGAGGTTGTTTTGAATGTGGAGATGTGGGCCATATCAAGAGGTTTTGTCCTCGTCTTGCGAGAGTTACTTATCAACAGAGGAGTCAGCCTACGGCTTCAGACCCAGTTGCTGCACCACCCACCAAGACAGCTAGAGGTGGGGGTCAGGCAGTCAGTGAACGCCCTAGAGGGGGAGGTCGATCCAGTGGTGATCAGGCTCGGTTTTATGCATTTTCAGCCAGACAGGATCCGATGGCTTCTAATGCCGTAATCCCAGGTACTGTTTAAGTCTGTCACGAGATGCTTCAATTTTTATTTGATTCTGGTTTTTCATATTCACATGTTCATCATATTTTAGCCCATTCTCTGGATACGCCCTGTGAGTCTTTTGTTATATTTGTTCATGTGCTCGCCCTTGTGGGTGATGTTATTGTTATAGACCGCGTGTGTCGGTCGTGTGTGGTACCTATTGGGGGTCTGGAGACCCGTGTGGATGTGCCATTTCAGCGTATGGTCGGTTTCGATGTAGTTTGATAAGATAGATGATGATACTTTTAGGTATGACTTTATGTAGGGGTTTTGCACCGAATCAGATTGTTTGGCTCTGTAGAGCTATTGTGAGGGTGTCAGCTAATGGCTATTGGGTTTATCTGTGCTCCGGGATGATCTAGGAGTTACCCATCCCTGCTTCCGGGAGCGACGATTCGTTGGTTTTAGGCACACATGGTGCGGTTCTGTTATGGTCTTCTAGAGGAGTTTGATTAAGGTAAAGTAGATGAGTATCGTAGGATTTGGACGTATGGGTTGTGTTCTTTCAAATTCGTGTGGCATGGTAGTGTCGGATTTCCATGGTTATGGAATGCACCCATTACTCCTGTAGTTCATTCAGTGCCATTCGATCCATCTAATACCATTGCAGAGAACGTGGCCACCTTGATAACACAAATGAGTATACTTACTAAGAAGGTGGAAGAATCGGGACAAAAACAACAGGTACACATCGTTGACACAACCAGTGGGGGCTTATGCACATCTTGCATTAGTCAACCACTTGGTAATCACTAGAATACAGAATGTCATCACCCTCCTTATCCAGAAAATATCAATTATGTGTCAAATTTTGGAAGTCAGAGACAAGGGGGCAGAACTGGGGTCAGCAAGTTCAACCATATAGACCACCCCACCAAAAGCAGAACAGTGGAAATATGGGTGTCAGGGGACCACAAGGTAATGCAACACCGTATCAGAGGCCACAGGGGTATAATCATCATAATCAACAACAATCATACTACCCTCCTCAGCAACAACAAGGGGGAAGGCAAGAAGATGGGTTTGCCAGGTTAGAAGCTATGATGCAGCAGGTAATTGGGTCAAATGCCAAAATTAGTGAGACAGTAGATGTACATGATGCAGCTATTAAAAATATTGAACTACAGTTGGGCCAGATATCTATGGCAGTGAACAATCGTCCTCCTGGAACTTTACCTGCAGATACTCAGGTAAATCCTATTGACTAGGGCCCAAGGCAGCTGATGGAAGTGACTCTTCGTAGTGGCAGAGAATTAAATTTGGAACTGGAAAGAGCTCATGAAAGCAGGCAGACCGAAACATTGGTACCCATGCCGATTGAACTTGATGATTCAACAAACTTGACCAAGGAAACAGTGCAACCTAGTGAAGAAGAACCCAGTGCACAGAGTGAGACTGAAAAAGAAGTGGAGATGACTCAGAAGCCGGTAGTTGAGGTGGTGGCTGAGAAAGAAAAGTCCCAAATCACTGAGAAAAAGAGACCGCCAGCTCCATCCCCCAGAGGCTGGCTAAATACCAAAAGGATGAACAATAGAAAAAGTTCTTGGACATGCTAAAGCAGATATAGGTAAATATTACGTTGATTGATGCATTGAAATAAATGCCCGGGTATGCTAAAATGATGAAGGAATTGATGTCCAGAAAAGTTGACTTCCAAGATCTAGCTATTGTCACCCTTACTCAGACTTGTAGTGCGGTGGTGACACATCCTATTGCTGAAAAATTGTCTGGCCTAGGGAGTTTTACAATTCCTTGTACCATTGGCAACTTAAATTTCACCAAAGCTCTATGTGACTTGGGGGCCATCATTAATCTGATGCCGCTAGCCATATATAAAAGTCTGGGGATTGGTAGAGCCAGCCCCATGCTGATGCAACTTGCTGATAGGACGGTAAAGAAACCGTCAGGTATTCTGGATGATGTCTTGGTGCAAG
>MDKJ01050540.1:0-13546 GCA_005239525.1 Nicotiana knightiana | reverse complement strand
ATATATATATATATATATATATTATATATATAATTGAGTGGCGCGGGCCACTCAATTTGTTATATACAAAAATTATACAAATTTTATATACTTTTTCGGCTACCGAATATAAATAATTTCTGACGCGGGCTAAAAATAATAATACCCGAAAATAAATTGAGTGGTTAATGATATCCAAGTTTCCTTAGAATCAAACGGTTGATTTTAAAGTCCTAAATATTAATATTTAAGGGAAAACAGTCGACTAAAAGTACGAGGAAGAAATAATACCCTTCAAAATATCTCTTGAATTTTGTTATATCTTTCTATAACAATACCGAAGCTTACAACTAATACTTGTTAGGAAGTTTTATGATGGAACTTGGAATAATGGCTTCTTTTCTAAAAGTGTTTGGCTCCTCCTTTATCTAAATGGATTCATGCAATACATTAATGCCAAATTAAATTGTAATTATGTATCGGTGGAAAAATAGATGTGAAACAATGATTAATAATATGTTGACATCTAGAATTTGAATAAGAACAATAAGAAAGAATGATGGCGTGCGGTTAAAATACCCACAAGATTGATTACAAAAAATATCGTATCTGACAACTGGGAAAGAAGAGATAGGTACGGGATGCATGAAGACTACGGAAGAGGAAGATTCATTTACAGTTACGAATACTGAAAGGTAGTCAGCATAATCCTTGATTATACATGATTTTCTATTATTTCCATAACCATTACAAATAATTTGAGTAACGGTCAATTAATGTAGTTATTGTTAGTAACACACATGAATTAAATGGGGAAAATAGTTACATATTGTATCCTCATAAAAACTTTCCTTACCCTTCTTTGTACAATCATAAAAGAATTCTTGAATATATGCAATTTGTCTTTTATTTTTACTTCTCGGCTTGATTGAAGATTCTTGCTCTCAATTCTCGGAATAAAGCTACAACAATTAATAAGATTTTCTTTCCCTTTTTAATTGAATATTTAATTTCTATGATCTTTTATTCTTCTATATTTGAAAAAGTGAAGTAAATTTGGTTATTAGAAATCTGATTTATTTTAATATTTACTTTGACCACAAAAACTATTTTTTGGGTTAAACTAATTGGTCCTGTTACCGGAAATCTAGTAATATGTTCACTTTTCATATTTTATTTTTAACAACAAAATATTTCCACCACTATGAAATTGTTCATGCGGGTGATGAAGATCAAGGAAGGCAATAAGGTGGAATTCCTCCACACCATACACCCATAGATACTCCACAATGTTCTTGAGAAAATTCACCTGAACGATCTGCTAATCATAACGCTGGTCAACAAATTGATGAGCAAACAAACGAGCAAGACAATCTGAAGAAATTTATTGCTCAACAAATTGGTGAAGCTTTGCGTGCTTTTGCAAGTGGATTGTCAAGTGTTGTGCAAGCTTCACCACCAGCAAATACATCCGTGGAAAACTCTCGTTCAGGGCTTGAAAACTCTAGAAGTTCGAAAATGCCAAACGATTCTGGAGCCGGAAGGTCAGGTACACCAAGTAACTCTAATTCAAAAAATTTGCTACTAACCTTGTAGAAGCGTCTCAAGAAACAAAATGAGTGGATAGAATAGATACCAGGAGTACCACCCATGATCAAAGAAATGGATAAACAAGTATTCACAACAACCATGGAAGCCAAGTGCAGCGCCGTTGTTTATTCCCAAAAAGTTTAAAATGCCCGATATGCCTAAGTATGATGGTATTACTAACCCACAAGATCATGTTATCGCATTTACCACAGGGGTCAAAGGCAACAACTTAACCAAGAAGTAAATTGAATCAATTTTGGTGAAAAAATTTGGCGAAACCCTCACAAAAGGAGCTTTAACTTGGTATTCACTTTTACATGAAAATTCTATTAACTCTTTCACTAAGCTTACAGATTTATTTATAAAAGCACATCTGAGAGCTCAAGAAGTAAAAAAGAGAATGGAAGATATCTTCAAAGTGAAGCAATAAATACTGAATCACTTAGGAAATTCGTTGATCGATTCCAGCGTGAGAGGATGATGTTACCGCGTGTAACTGATAATTAGGAAGTTATGGCATTCACAAGTAATTTGAATGAGAAAAGTTCAGAAGCCACGGGGAGATTAAAAGAAAACCTGTGGGAGTTTCCTGCAACTACTTGGAATGATGTATATAACAGGTGCAATACAAAATTACTAATAGAAGAATATACGGTATCTCAGTTAAAGGTAGAGGAAAGGTTCAGGTCTAGACGTTCAGAAATAGAAAGGAGGTCTGGAAAAATAGGTACGAGCCTTACATGAGACCCCTAGGACGATATTCAAAATCAAAATACGAACATGCACATTATGATTCAAGATCGAGGCAAAAGTAGTCAAGTTCTTCTTCCTATTCGATAAGGAACGAGATATAGCAAGAAACAACAATCAAAATTCCCGATCAAGGATAGGAGATTATAACTTCAATGTCAGTACGTCCGAGTTGGTACATGTGCTAAGAGGTTTGGGTGATAAAGTAGGATGTCCGAAAGAGATGAGGAAAGATCCCAACAAAGAAGCCAGGAATTCCATAATGGTCATGGCCATAGAACAACAGATTACATGCTCTTGCAAGGGGAGGTTGAATATTTATTGAAAAAAGGTTACCTCACTGATCTGATTAGTGAAAAAGGAAAACAATCTTACATGAAAAACATGCAAGAACCACCAAAAATCCCGTCGCCAAAGAGGACGGTAAATGTTATAACTAGGTGTGAGGAGGTCAACGGAATAACGTACACAACAGCAAAAAAGACAACCAAGATCTCAATTACCCATGGGAAGCGGGTTTGTCAAGTTTTGGAAGGAGACAACATAATGTTTGACGATGAAGATGCAGATGGCTTGATCATCCCCACAACAATGCACTGGTAATATCTTTAATTGTTCATGATACTAATCTCAAATAGGTTTTCATTGAACCAGGTAGCTCTGTGAATATCATACTGCTGAGAGTAGTGAATGAGATACAAGCGATCAATCATATCATACCCAAGACTTGATTATTGTATGGTTCGATAATTCAAGTGTCGTAACAAAAGAAGAAATTATGTTGGAAACCTTCACAAAGGGTGTCGTCAAATATACTAAATTTGAAGTGGTGCATGCATACATGGCCTATAATAATAATAATAATCTTAGAAAGGCCATGGATTTATGGCATAGATGCATTGCCATCAACATTGCATCAGGTAATTAGATTTCCATCACAATGGGGAATTCGTGAAATTAGAGGAGATCAACAAGCGGCGCGAGAAATCAACACAGTTGCAATAGCGAGTGGAACACTCAAAGACAGAGATGAGAAATAACAATTACAGAATTCCGCTGAGGAGAATGTACCTTCTACCTCAGCTGAAAGTCCAAAAAATGAAGCTGATGTAGATTCAAGGCCCGATGTGATCCAAGAGCTAGAGGAGAACAAAAATATGAAAACAACCATGGAGGAGCTCTAAGCTGCTATATTGTTTGTTCACTAGCCTGATAGAAAAGTTTATATCGGAACAAACCCGAGTTTAGATGAAATGTAAGTTAATTGAGTTCTTACGTGCTAATGCTGATTATTTTTCTTGGTCGCATTCAGACATGACAGGTATACTGCCAGAAGTAATGACTCATAAGTTTAATGAAGATCCATTACATCTTCTTGTAAAGCAAAAAAATGAAAGCAAGGAGCACTCAACAATCAGGTAATTCAAGACGAGGTGCAGAAAATTCTTTGGATCAATTTGAGAGGTAAAGTATCCTGATTGGTTGGCTAATAGTGTTGTATTCCCAGAAGAGAATGGGAAGTGGCGAGTGTGTGTGGACTATACTAATCAAAATAAAACATGTCCTAAACATTCATTTCCTTTACCGCATATAGATTAACTAATTGACTATACCGCGGTCATGAGCTTTTGAGTTTTTCGATGCGTACTCTGGTTATAACAAAATAAAAATAAATCCTCTAGATGAGGAAAAAACTTCTTTTATTACATATAGGGGGACTTACTGCTATAGGGTCATGTCGTTTGGTTTGAAGAATGCTGGAGCTACATATCAAAGGTTGGTGACCAAAATGTTCCAAGAACACTTACGAAACACCATGGAATTCTACATTAACGATATGCTGGTAAAGTTAGCACGACCAGGGACCATTTTCAGCATTTAAATGAAACCTTTGAGAGATACTCCGTAAGTATAACATGAAGTTGAACCCGGAGAAATGCACTTTTGGTATGGCTTCAGGCAAATTTTTAGGTTTCTTATTTCTAACAGGGGAATTGAGGTGAATCCCACTCAAATTAAGACAATTGAAGAAATACATGATGTTCTCACAAACAAGAAGAAAGTACAGAGGTTAACAAGTAGAGTAGCCACTTTGGGGAGATTTATATCTAAATCATCTGAATAGTATTTTAATTTTGTTTAATATTGAAAAAACAAAATCATTTTGAATGGACCGATGAATGTTTACAAGCTTTGAAGGATTTGAAATCATATTTATCAAAATTTCCCCTGTTATTGAAACGAAGAGACGGAGAAAGGTTACTCGTCTACTTAGTTGTGTCAGAGGTGGTAGAAAGCGCGATACTGGTGTGAGAAGATAAAGGTAAGCAATCTTTAATTTAATATGTCAGCAAATCTTTGTTGGATGTTGAAACACGGTATCCTCATTTAGAAAAACTAGCATTAGCATTGGCAATGGCATCAAGAAAATTACGACCTTATTTTCAGTGTCATCCTATTTCTGTTGTAATTGCTTTTTGGTTAAGAAATATAGTTCATAAACAGGAGTTATCAGGGAGATTAGCTAAATGGGCAATAGAGCATAGTGAATATGATATTATCTATCAGCCTAGAACTACCACAAAATCACATATATTAGCAGATTTCAACTCGAATCGACTTCCTGAAGCTGAAAAAGAGGTACGAGTATTTATCAGATCTAATATGGAGACTTGGAGCTTATATACTGATGGGTACTCAAACATAAAATGAGCATGTCTGGGTGTTGTTTTAATTCTACCTACGGGAGAGATTATTAGGTAAGTGATAATGTGCTATCCAATTACTAATAATAATTCAAGTTTGATGCCGTAATTGCAGATTTGGAACTCACAAGAGAGAGAGGATTAAGAAAGTTGAAATCAAAAGTGACTTACAACTTGTAGTAAATCAAATGCAAGGAAATTACATAGTTAGAGAAACACGAATGCAACAGTATTTGGAAAAGGTGCGAGACCTATTACGACACTTCCAAGCATAGAAGTATGTTCAAATACCAAGGGAAGACAACGCAGAAGCTGATGTGTTAGCAAATCTGGAGTCCGTGCATGATGTGTCAAACACACAAAATGCCATTGTCGTTCACTTGTTTCATTCAGACCTTGATCAAGCTAAGAATGAGGTAAATTTCAATAATTTAATTTGGGATTGGAGATACAAATTTGTGAATTACCTGCAGTACTGAATTTTACATGAGGATAAGAAGAAATCTCATTTGTTACGAATTAAAGATGTTCAATATTGCTTAATAGAAGGCAATTTATATCGTAAAATATTTGGGGGACCTTAGAACGGTGCTTTGGTCCATCAAAAACTGAATATGTGATGCGAGAAGTACACGAGGACATTGTGAAAATCACTCTAGAGGAAGGTCGTTGGTAAAAACTCTAATAAGAGCAGGATATCATTGGCAAAATGGAAGACGAAGCGGAAAATTTTATGATGAGGTGCGATAAATGTCAATGGTATGCAAACAATATGCATCTAGAGTTACTTCATTCAATCATAGCATCGTTCTCGTTTATGAAGTGGGGATGGATATCGTAGGTCCTTTACCTCAAGCACCAGAAAAAGTGTGATTTCTATTAATTTTAATTGATTATTTTTTGAAGTGGGTGGAAGCAAGTGCGTTCAAATAGGTACGATAAAAGGAAGTTATCGACTTTATTTGGAGAAATATAATATGTCGATTTGGATTCCCAAGGGAAATTATCTACGATAATTGGATGTAATTCATGGGTGAAAAGGTTACTGATTTTTTCAAAAGTTGGAAAATTAAACGAATTACTCCAGCACCATATCATCCCGTAGCTAATGGGCAAACGAAGTCGACAAATAAAACCATTGTTAATAATATAAAGAAACAGTTAGAAGAATCAAATGGCAGATGTCCTGAAGTGTTACCTATGGTGCTATGTGCTTATAGGAAAACAACGAAAATAAGCACGGGAGAAACACCATTCTTACTTGTTTATGGTAATAAGGCCTTAATTATAGTAGAAATAGGAGATCCAAGTACAAGGTACGTACATGCAAATAAGGTATCGGATGAGGAAGAACTTTGTACAAATTTAGATTTAATAGAGGAGAGAAGGGAAGAAACTTTGATACGAATGCCAACATAAAAGTAGAGGATTGAGCGATATTACAACAGAAAGGAGAACCTACGAAATTTTAAGATTGGGACTTTGTGCTTAAGGAGGTGTTTCGATCAACATATGCAGCAAATGAAGGGAAATTGAGTCCACATTGGGAAGGCATGTATCGAGTTAAAGACATAGCTGGAAAATGAGTTTATGAATTGGAGACCATGGATGGGAAGTTGTTACCTTCCAATTGAAATGCATTTCAGTTAAAGAAATCTTACTTTTGAGCAAATACCCACATTCAGGTATCCAAAAAGTTCAGTTTTTATTTGTTCATTTAAATTTTACTAACCAGAATGATAGGAAAAAAGCTAGCTCGTACCAAATGATAAATTTAGGCCCAAAAGGCATGCAGAATACTTAATTATTTCTAGTCTATATCACAACAATTATGATGGAAAGGATTAAGCAGTCATCATCTAAGAAGTTATCTCCGAGACCAGTATGTATTTCATTTCTCAGGGGAAGGACCAAAAAGAGGAATTGGTCCAGTGTTCAAGTTCTCATGTCTCAAAGCTCAAACACTGGAGAGTATGCATATGGAAGAAGTACACGAAGAAATAAAATGTACACCACAAAATCTTAGCTCTTAATAGCCAAAAGAAAAACCTTGATGAAAATTTCAAATTTGAAGAAAATGTAAGATTCAGCAAAAAACTCCCAAGAGCTATTAGGTTAAGTCCACAAATGTAGTTACGAGATAGTTAAACCCGTGCTTGTAAACCGGCTATAAAGAAAGCATCTATGAAAATATTATACATAAATATTTTTTTAGAAAGCTCAATTAAAACTTCTTCAAATTACTTCATATTTCATATCTTTACACAAATATAAAAATGAGACATCATATTTATCAATGTTGTTAATATAAAACAACTTTTTTATAAATAATACCGCGTGTATTTAGCCACGGAATATTAAAACATTTATCAACTTAAAAAATGCAAGAAAAAGCTCGAAAATTAAAGAGAAAAAGCATACATAAGATATGCAACGAAGTCATATTAATGTTGATACTAAAAAAAAGGGGAACAAAAATTTCCCAAGACCAACATAAAACAATTTCCCATAAACATCAATAAAATACATCCAAAATAATAACCACTAAAAAGAAATAAGCTAAGGAGTGTCACAGCAGGGGCGGAAGGATCAACTTGAGGAGAAGACGAAGGTTGGGCCTCAACTTGATCAGCTTCTGAACTGTCTTTACTCAAACCACCCTTAGAACATTCATCATCGGGTGTTGAGAAACTTTGACATTTCTGAGTACTTTCAGTTGTTTCTTTAGCTTTGGCAATAAAATTTCTAGATGCGTGTTAAAGAAATACCAACTAACATCAAGTGTTAGTTTATCTTCAAGAGCCTCATAGTCTTTTTATCAATTTCTCCACTTCAGGCTTCAAGCCTTCTTTCTCAGCCTCAGAAACTTCAAAAGACACCTTCAAGGGTTCAAGAGTAGCCTCGAGGAACTTAACTTTTTCAGAAGAAGCACAGAGATCCACTTGAGCTTGAGTTAATGTCTGAACCAGATCACTTTCTTACACTTCCTTATAATTTAGAAGCTCTTTCAAGCTCCTAATTTCCTCAGTGGCCCTTGACTGATGTTCAGTGAAGGGGGCTTCCATTCTATCTTTCTCCTTTTCAACCTAGTTGGAAGAAACTTTCACAATCTCCAGTTCAGCAGTGGTAATCTTGAGTTGTTGCTCCAAAGATTCTTTCTCCTCTGCAAGAGCATCTTTCTCAAGATGAAGGCTTTTAAATTGCTCCTTCCAGTTGTTAGCCTCTGTGCTCAACGCATCAACCTGCTACTCAGTCCAAGCTTTCCTCATCATCAAATCCGTACCTGTTATATTAATCTGCAAAAAAGGCAAGGTGGGTAGAGTTACAAATTTAAAAAAATGAAAGAGATAAGAAAAGACGAGTATACCTTAAGAGCAGAATGAATGACATCGTTCATTAGAGTGATGGAGGTATGAGACTCAAGTTTCTCTCTCTCAAGAGGGCCGATCAAAGGTTTCAACCAAACCACAGCTCAGTTAGACTTTTTTAGCAAATTGGCGCCCTCAGGAACTTCAATTAAAACTTTCTGCATGCTTCTTCTTTCACTAGAAGGGTTTGCCTCTTCACGAGGAATGGCAGCAGGAGTTGTAGTAGGTTGGGTAGCAGAAGTAATAAAAGGGATGATAGTAGGAGCAACAGGGGTCATAGGTAGAGCTGCAAGGGGTGGCTCTTCCGAAACATAGTCGAAATCTTCTCATTCGCCCTCAAATCCTTGGGCAAAGAGCCTTTCAATAGGACTTGATGGGGGATTCAAAGTATGACCAGCCTCTTCATTCTAGGAGATATCCATAGGAACATGCTCAGGCTCATCAACTAGTTAGAAAGGGACAGAGACTGAAGGTTGATTCTGAGAATAATGGATTCATCATTAAGAATATCGTGCCTTCTGACTCGTGGCTTCTTCACTAAAAAACCTTAATCTTCTTCTTTTTCGTCATAGGCGTGGGTCTCTTTGTTTCCCCTCTTTGAAGAGGACACACTTAAAATCTGTTCTTGGGCAGTGCTAATAGTGAGTCTAGCTGTAGGAAAGAGGCGGGAAAAATGCCACCAACATTAAATCCTGAGAATAATGGAAGAGATCAGAATAAGAGAAGTCATAAAAAGGAAAATTCATGGTAAACTAGAATAAAATATTGTGGGTTTTCACTTTCCATCCGAACTTTTGAGAAAGAAATTTTCAAGATCCTTGATCCATAGGGGCGAAGACAGTATTTTTTTTACCCAATCATGAAAGTAGGAAAGTTCACTAAAAACTTACATATTTTCTGAAAAGTAAGAAAATATGGATAAGGAAATCAAAATTCTAAAATGAAAGTGGCGATGAAAAATACTCATGTGCAAAGTTCCACTTCTCAAGAAAAGGCATGTCTGTATCATCCACTAAGTCACGAGTAGGAACAACCACGAACCGAGTGTACCAGCCCCGGTCACAGTCTTCTTTAGGACAGACTAAGACTCTCTTGCTTCTCGCTACAAGAGAGAAAATACCTTCGCGGAAAAGCTTCAGGAGTACAGATGGAGGAGGTTCCAGAAATTGAAAGGGGCTGAAACTAAGCTCTACAAGTAACGAAGGCAAGAAACCACCCTCCACATTATCAGACCTATTTGACCAAGAAACACATTTGAATAGCGAAAAAATTCGATGATCACTGGATCAATTGGGGGTTTGAATACTAAATTAAAATAGTAGGTGTAATCAAACAAATAACCATCATGATAAGGGGTTATTCGATCATTGGCACTAGGAGTTACGACAGGGAAACTATATTTCTAGTGGCATTCACGGTGTACTAAAGAAAGAAGGCCAGAAGTGATTAAAGAAGGATAATTATCAGCAAGATTAAGAGCTGCTATGGAAGAAACCTCTTTTCTCCATGACTCACAGTCTGATGTGAAAAAAAATTCCTGAGGAACAATATCTGAGACAACAAGCTCAGCAATAGTTTGTTTTAATCTCTTACTTTGGATAAAGATCTAGGAGTTGATGAAGCTTTAGCTTTAGAAGAAGAGGATTTAGAAGAATTCTTTGGTGAATGAGTGGTATTACGACTTGATATAGAACCTAAACTGCCAGGTCTATCGCCTCTTCTACTTCTAATCGAGGCTGAAGAGGGAGGAAGTTCGTCTACAACGATAGCTTTTCGAGGGTCTGGTTATGAAGAAGGATTTGAAGGACGAGAATCCATTTTTTCGATAATAGTAGAAGCACAAAAGAAGAAGAGAAATTGCAGAAGAAGCTCGTAAAGGAGTACAAAAAGGAAGAAGAAGCTTTTGGATGGTATATGATGCAGTATTTATAAAAGAGAAACATCATTATGAACCGTCATCATGGAACCATCACTTCGAACTGACGCAGCCGCAGAAAATCCTAAAAACGCTATAAACTGCAGAACCAATCATAGGACACGTGTCTCGAGCATTAAATGGAAAATACGCACGCCTTTTTTCTTATGAAGAAAACATAATGATATTGATAAGAGGCGGCAAGTTCTTCCCGCCATAAATAAATTTACCACTTCCCGAATATTCAGTTGAGAATAGTCAGAAAGTGAGAGGACTATCTTTATTGCTGAAAAAATAGATATGACACGTGGATTAATGATATGTTGACAGCTGGCAATTGAATAAGATCAATAAAGAGGAATGATGAGGCGCAATTAAAACACCCATGAGATTGATTACAAAATATACCGTATACGGAAACTGGGAAATAAGAGATAGGTACAGGATGCATGAAGATTACAAAAGAGGAAGATTCATTGACATTTACGAATATGGAAAGGTAATCAGCATAGTCCCTGATTATACGGGGCTGTCTATTATTGCCATAATCGTTACAAATAATTTGAGTAATAGACAATTAATGTATTTAATGTTAGTAACGGACAGGAATTAAGTAGGAAAAATAGTTACATATTGTATCCTTATATAAACTCTCCTTACCCTACTTTTTACAGTCATAAAGAATTCTCGAATATATGTAATCTGTCTTTTACTTTCATTGTTCGCCTTGATTGAAGATTCTTACTCTCAATTCTCAGAAGAAAGCTACAACAATCAATAAGATTTGATTTCCTTTGTTTATTAAATATTTAATTCTATTATCTTTTATTCTTCTATATTTGAAAAATTGAAGTAAATTTTATTATTAGAGACCCTTTATTTTTAATATTTACTTTGACCACAAAACTAGTTTTGGGTTAAACAAATTATAGTTCAAATAGAAAAAGAGGACATCAAGATTCCCAAGTGATCTAAGTTACTACAATTTAGGGTATATTTATTCGTTTAATTGTATGAGTTTTGGCAGTTATGATATAAGTCCAAAAAAGTATGTCTAAAAAGAGATAGATTATGGCCTCCGTAGTTGTTGCAAATTTGCAATTCAAAAGAATTTAGAATTGTATTCTCTGAAGTATGCATATGGTGGAGTTGGTGTAAGTGTAAAAAAAAGAATTATATCCCATATCATAGTTGTACCCAACATTAAACAGATTCATTAAGAAATATTTTAGCCTTTAAAAGGAATACAAGTCGGTCAGCATTATAATTAGCATTATTATAGTCTCTATAGTTATAAGGTGGTTTTTGGATGGGATAGAGATAAATTATTTTGGTTAAGTAGATTTTGTTTTCCTTCATTCTTAACCTGAGATACAAAACAACCACTACGTTTTGAATAGAGAAACTACCACTAGAAGCGGAGTAAGGATTTGAAGTTAATGGGTTTGATATTCTAATTTCTTAAGTTACAATATTCTAAATAAATTATTAGGTGATTTGGTGGAAAAAAGATATTACACGTGGAATATTAGTAAGCTAACGAAGCATGACGCGTGGAACAACGGTGTAGTGACAAAATGGCGCTTTCAATTAATGGAATTAATAATACAAGGAAGGTACGGGAGAAACACCCAAGAGACAGTACAGAGAAGAGGACCGGGCCTGACATCTATCAAAGAATAGGCATGAAAAAAGTGAATGGAGGTTAAAAATAAGGGATGATACACGAACCAGAAGTTAATAAGGAAGGAGAATCAGAACAATTACAAGGAATCTATAGCTATAAATATGTCAGTTACGGTTATCTATGGTAATGGACAATCAATATAAGTAATGCCCATAATGAATGCAAATTAAGTGTGGAAACCATTATGATTGTACACTCATATATAAGGATAAATAATGTCATTTGTAAGCACAAATTACTGTTACTAATGAAATACAATCTATTATTCTCTGTTTTACCAAAGTTTCCTGCCTTGATTTTAGGAATTGTTTGTAAATACATTCTTTATTTCTCTTTTTCAATTTTCTCTATTGTTTTTATTATTTTCCTGAATGATTATTGTGAAAGTGAAGTAAAACTTGGTTATCAGTAACCCGTTTTCTTCTTAATATAGATTTTGACTGAGAAATCTATTTTTTAGTTAAACAAATTAGTTTCATTACCGGGAACCGGATAATCTTTTCACTTTCCAAATTCTTCTTTCTGACAACCAAATATGTCAACTATTAACGATAATACCAGCTGAACCCATAGGAGGGAGCAACTCCACCACTCCTCTCTCCACCAGGATCTCCTTGACAGTCCCGTGATGGATCACCTGAAAGATCTACGTCACACGCTAATGATCAACAAGTGGACGAACAAATTATAGAACAAGACGCTCTAAAGCAATTGATTGCAGAGCACGTGATTAGTGCTCTTCAAGCCTTTGTTAAGGGATTGCCAAATGCGCCACTCCAACAGTCAGTACGACAACCCTAGAAAACCCATGCTAGGGGCTCAAAAATTCTTGAAGTGGAGGAACTCCCAATGAATCTCATGATGGATGGTCAGGTACACAAAATAATTCTGATTTACAAAGTTTGGTACTAGCTTTGCAGAAACAATTGAAAGAGAAAAATGATCGCATAGAGAAAATACCTAAAGTACCGCCCGTGATCAAAGGGGTAGATATTGATAAATATTCACAACAGCCCTGGTAGCAAGTGCATAACATTTGCCGATTCCTAAGAAGTTTAAAATGCCTGATATTCCAAAATATAATGGAAGAACTAACCCTCGAGATCACGTAACTGCGTTCACAACTAGTGTGAAAGAATGATTTAACCAAGCAGGAAATCAATTTAGTTTTGGTTAAAAAATTTGGCGAAACACTTACGAAGGGAGCATTAATGTGGTACTCCTACCTGAAAATTCTATTAATTCTTTTGTTGAGCTTGAAGATTCATTTATAAAAGCACGTTCAGGAGCTCAAAAAGTTTGAAAAAGGGTGGAAGACATATTTAAGGTAAAATGAGGAAATACAAAATTACTGAGGGAGTTTGTAGATAGATTCCAACAGGAGAAGATGATGTTACCAGGAGTACCTGACAACTGGGCAACTATGGTGTTCGCAAGCAATTTAAACGAAAAAAGTTCAGAAGCCACGAGGAGGTTGAAGGAAAGTTTGTGAGAATTTCCAGCAACAACTTGGAATGATGTGTACAACAAGTACAACACGAAATTGCAGATA
>ML375199.1:0-52716 GCA_005239525.1 Nicotiana knightiana | reverse complement strand
TCAATAAACCAAGGACTCAGCTTTCCCCTCTTCCCGAACCTGATAACACCCTTCATGGGTGACACCTTTAGCAACACCTTCTCCCCAACCATGAAAGACACATCTCGGACCTTCCGGTCTGCATAAAAAGGATCAAAAAATCAAGGACTCAGCTTTCCCCTCTTCCCGAACCTGATAACACCCTTCATGGGTGACACCTTCAGAAACACCTTCTCCCCAACCATGAAAGACACATCCCGGACCTTCCGGTCCGCATAAATCTTCTGCCTAGACTGCGCCATGCGAAGATTCTCCTGATCAACTTCACCTTACCCAACGCATGCTGAACCAAGTCTGTGCCCAATAGCCTAGCCTCGCCCGGCTCAAACCAACCAACCGGAGATCTACACCTCCTACCATATAAAGCCTCATACTAAGCCATCTGGATACTCGACTGATAACTATTATTATAAGCAAAATCCACGAGTGGCAGAAACTAATCCCATGAACCCCCAAAATTAATGACACATGCACGCAACATACACTCCAAAATCTGAATAGTACGCTCCGACTTCCCGTCGGACTGAGGATGAAACGATGTGCTCAACTCAACCTGGGTACCTAAATACCTCTGCACGGCCCTCTAAAACTAAGATGTGAACTGAGTACCTCTGTTAAAAATGATAGAAATTGGAACCCCATGCAATCGGATAATCCCCCTGATATAAATCTCAACTAACCGCTTTGAAGAATAAGTAGTACCAATAGGAATGAGTTGTGCAGACTTGGTCAGCCGATCCACAATAACACATATATCATCAGTCCTCCTCGAAGTCTGTGGGAGTCTAACTACGAAGTCCATGGTGGTTCGCTCCCACTTCCACTCCGGAATATCTAATCTACGAAGCAATCCGCCTGGTCTCTGGTGCTCATAATTGACCTGTTGACAGTTGAGACACCGAGCCACAAACTCAACAATATTTCTATTCATCTGCCTCCACCAATAATGATGTCTCAGATCCTGATACATCTTTGTGGCACCCAGATGGATGGAATACCGCGAACTATGGGCCTCATACAGAATCAAATCTCGAAGTACATCCAAATTGGGCGCGCAAATCCGGCCATGCATCCTCATGACCCCATCATCACCAATAACCACGTCCCTGGCATCCCCGCGACGGACCCTGTCCTGAAGAATCAGCAAGTGTAGATCATCATACTGGCGTACTCTAATCTGATCATAAAGAAAAAACCTGGAGGCTATACAAGCCAATATCCGCGGGGGCAATCACCCTACCGTCCTATATCAAAACCGCTCCAAGGCCAACTCTCGAGGCATCACAGTAAACTGTATAAGAACTTGAACCCGTAGGTAAAACCAACACCGGAGCTATAGTCAAAGCTGAATTTAGCTTCTAGAAGCTCTCCTCACACTCCTAAGTCCACCTAAACAGAGCACCCTTCTGGGTCAGTCTGGTCATAGGTGCTGCAATAGATAAAAATCCCTCTACAGAACGGCGATAGTACCCTGCCAAACCAAGGAAACTACGAACCTCGGTAGCTGATGACATTCTAGGCCAACTCTGCACCGCATATACCTTCTTCGAATCACCCTGAATACTCTCACTGGACACCACGTACCCCAATAATGCTACTGAATCAAGCCAGAACTCACACTTTGAAAATTTTGCATACAATCTCTTCTCTCTCAAGGTCTGCAGCACAAATCTCAAAGGTTGCTCATGATCCTCCCGAGATCGGGAATATACCAAGATATCGTCAATAAACACGATTATGAAAGAATCCAGATAAGGTCGGAATATACTGTGCATCAAGTGCATAAAGGCTGCTGGGGCATTGGTCAGCCCGAATGACATAACCAGAAACGCATAATGACCATATCTAGTCCTGAAAGCAGTCTTCGGGATGTCTGGCCCCCGAATCTTCAACTGATGATAGCCGGAACGCAAGTCAACCTTGGAAAATACCCTGGCACCCTGCAATTGATGAAACAAGTCATCTATACGAGGAGAGGGATACCGGTTCTTCACCGTAACACTGTATAGAACCATCCTTCTTCTTTACAAACAACACCGGTGCACCCCAAGGTGACACACTAGGCCGAATGAACCCCTTATCTAGGAGTTCCTGGAACTGCTGCTTTAATTCATTTAGCTCCGTTGGTGCAATACGATAATGTGGAATAGAAATAGGATGAGTGCCTGGCTCTATGTCAATACCAAAATCAATGTCCCTGTCAGGTGGCATGCTTGGCAGGTCCGCAGGAATAACATTCAGAAAGTCACGGACCAGAGGAACCGAATCAATATTGGGAGTCTCACCTCTGACATCCCTGACAAAAGCCAGATATGATAAACACCCCTTCTCAACCAAACGTTGAGCCTTCAGGTAGGAAATCACCCTGCTAGGCACATAATTAGAAGAACCTCTCCACTCAACCCTCGGACATCTTGGCATAGCTAAGGTCATGGTCTTAGCGTGAATATCAAGAAAAACATGGCACGGAGATAACCACTACATGCCCAACATCACATCAAAATCGACCATGCTGAGTAACAGTAGGTCCACTCGGGTCTCCAGACCCCCAATAGATATCACACACGACCGCTACACACGGTCCACCACAACAGTATCACCCACCGGAGTCGACACATGAACAGATGTAACTAGAGATTCACGGGGCATATCCAGAAAATGGGAAAATATGAAGAAACATAGGAATATGTAGAACCAGGGTAAAATAAAGCCAAAGCACCTCGGCGACAGACTGAGACAATACCTACGATCACTGCATCGTAGTCCATAGCATCTGGCCTAGCTAGAAATTCTTACATATGGGCCTGACCTCCACCTGCTTGACCTCCCCCTCAAGGGCGGCCGCCAGCTGACTGACTACCACCCCTTGCTACTTGGATGGGTGGTGAAATAACTGGAGCTGAAGTTGAAGGCTGGCTCCTCAGTTGAGATGGGCCTCCAAGAAGATGAGGAAACTTCCTCCTCATATTCCCGAACTCTCCACACTCATAACAACTCCCTGGAGCTGGCGACGGAGACTGAATAGAACCCCTGGCACCAGAATGGCCACTAGGAGAACCATGCAGAGGAACCCTGAACTGATGGGGCTCGAGCTGCACTCTTGGATGGAAGGACATCAAATGAAGAATAGTCTGGCTGAGAAATGCGGGGACCATGCTCTGAAGATGCATCACTATAGGTTGGGCATCCTGACCGAGGAGGCATGAACGAACGACCTCTACCATGCCGAATATCCACCTAAAAGGAGCACCACTAGAACCACTTGATCCATGAGGCCTCTTGGCCTCCCTCTCTACCCGCTCCTGGTGGTGAACCAACTCAATATCTCGAGCAATATCAATAACCTGCTCGAAGGTAGCACTTGATACTCTCTCCCGAGTCATAAAAAGGCGGAGCTGGTAAGTGAGGTCATCCACGAACCTCCTAATCCTCTCCCTATCAGTAGGGACCAACTCGGTGGCATGACGAGCCAACTCTGAATACTGCATCTCATACTGCATCACTGATAGCTCCCCCTGACGCAGCTGCTCTAATACCTGCCCTGCTCCTCCCTGTGAGACTGGGGTACATACTTCTCTAAGAAGATAGTGGAGAACTGCTACCAGGTGAGGGTGCTGAACCAATAGGCCTACGCCTATCAAAAGACTCCCTCCAAGTGAAAGCAGGACCAGAAAACTGAAAAGTAGCAAACGAGACCTACATTACTCATCATCCGGCATAATTGGAACCATGAAGTTCTGAACTAGAGCAACCGACTGGGTTGGAACCGCCCCCGGCGTCTGATGGCCCTGAGTAACCTACTCAAGTGTCCGACAACTGGAGTTTGACTGCCTCCCCTGGCCTGAGAAGTAGCAGCAACTGCCTGAGCAAGGGTGGTACACATAGTCAAGATCTGAGCCAAGGTCTCTTGAAGACCCGAAATTACAATAGGCACTGACGGTGCCTGAGCCTGTCCCGTTGGAGTATCTGCGGAGGGAACCTGATCCTGAATAGTAGGGGGATCAACTGGTACTGCCCTGGCTGGCCCTTACCTCTACCACGGCCTCGACCTCTCACCGGTCTAGCTGGTGGCTGATCACCCTGATCGGTAGCGTGATTCCTCACCATTTGTGAGAGAATGAAACAACAGAAGTTTAGATTTCCAGAATCAACAAAATGGCACGAAAGAATTCAAGAAAAATGAGAATGTTCCTAAGAGTTCTGCAGCCTCTTGAAGATAAGTACAGACGTCATCGTACCGATCCGCAAGACTCTACTAAACATGCTCATGACCGTTGATTCCTATGTAAGCTAGGCTCTGATTACTTGTCACGACCCCAAATCCTAGGCCGACTGTGATGGTGCCTATCATGGAACTATGCTAGCCAACCATTTCAAACTATCATAATATTTCATAATTTCCCAAAATTAGCAAATTTTATAACAGCAAAATGGGATAAACAATTTATACACTTCCCCAAAACCTGGAGTCAACTGTCATGAGCATCTAAGATTGTAAATACATTGTACAATGAGGTGACTTGCTACTACAAATCCTGGAGTACAAAAGACAAAACTATGAACTGATGAAACGAAAAGAGGTGAGCTGGGGACGCTTAGCAGCTACCTCGATCCTCGAAAAACTCCAAGCACGTCCAGAAATATACTAGTGAGATGGTCCGGTACCTGGATATGCACACAGAGGTGCAGGGACTAATGTGAGTATGCCAACTCAATAAGTAATCAAAATAACTAAAAACATGAGTGTAGTGACAAGCATTTATATATCATGTAAATTCATATAATGAATAACAGTGGAAATGTATAAATCAAGTCAGGATTCTACATTCCGAATGTTTCATAAAACTCCAGTTTCCATTAAAAAATCTCAAATAAAATCATTTGCCCAACATTTATCATCGGAGGCTCAGTGTAAAGAAGAGTGAAAAAAAACATTTTCATAAAATATAAGCCCCTCGGGCACAATATCACTCACAATAAAGACTCTCGGGCAAGCCTCTCAGTCACTCGTGACTCCACTATCAGTATCTTATGCTCTTACTTAAACACTCGTACTCAGCAAGTACCATGAATACACACAACTGATGCGGCGGGCAGCCCGCTCCACTACATGTATATATATTATATCTATACTGTTGCGGTGTGCATCCCGATCCGTATAATAGTCGACTGCGCTCACTGGGGGTGTACAGAATCCTGGAGGGGCTCCTTCAGCCCAAGCACTACGTCTGTGGCAGCGTGAAACCCGATCCAATAAGTACATTGATGTCGCGTGCAACCCGATCTATATATAACATATATTGATGCGACGTGCAGCCTGATCCATATATATATAATCTATATTGATGCGGCGTGCAGCCCGATCCATATGTAATATATAATAGATATATATATTGTTGCGGCGTGCAGCCCATCCCATGACTATCCTCACATACTCGGCGCTCAACCTAACACATATATATTGCTGCGGTGTGAAACCCGATCCATAACTATCCTCACATACTCGGCTCTCGGCCTGACTCAGTTATCCTCACAAGCCACTTGGGCAATTCATCTCAACTCCAAGCCTAATCCGTAAGTAAATAACATAGAAACGAGTTTTTATTATGGGAAACTTACCTCCACTGAGGAATCTCTAATTCCTCCTTCAATTTGCTCCCAAACTAGCTCAACCCGCATGCAAAATGGAAGAAATGCCAAAATTTTGCGAAGGCACCCATTTATACTTTATGTCCAGTTAATCCGCACCTGCGGACCATTTTTTGCACCTGTGGTCCCAGGTGCGTACCTACATAAATCCACTAGCAGCCCAATTCTCTCACCTGCACCTGCGGCTTCCCAGGTGTGGTCCATGCCTCGCACATGCGGACTCCTCCAGCATGGCCTCTTCTCGCACCTGCACAATGATCTTCACACCTACGGCTCCTCATCCGCAGGTGTGGACACACCAGCAAAATGACACCAGCAGCAATTTTTGCTGTAATCCCTAAGTCCAAACCTCCGTTAACCATCCAAAATCAATCCCGAGCCCCTCAGGGCGCCAACTAAACACACCAACACAACCCAAAACCTCATTCAAACTTATCTGAGCCTTCGAAACACCATAGGCAACATATGATAGAATAAAAATGGGGGAAACATGGCTAATCTCACGAAACGACCGGCCGGGTCGTTACACATGGGATTCCTTCAGAGGCCTGATAATCTTATATGTTATGAAACATGTACCTATGCACGACATGACATTCATACGCATATGCATGACACTATAATTATTTTATGATTTACAGAGTTATCCATACTTACAGGTTGAGTCATTTACTCTATATTTCTTCCATGTCTGTTATGTACTTGTTTATCTGCCTTACATACTCAGTACATTATTCGTACTGACGTCTCTTTTTCCTGGGGTCGCTGCGTTTCATGCCCGCAGGTCCCGATAGATAGGTCGAGAGCCCTACAAGTAGGCTACTAGCTCAGCGAAAGATGTTGGTGCGCTCATTTGCTTCGGAGTTTCTCATTTGTTTAGTATGATTTAGATGTGTATTGTTTGGTATTGCGGGACTCTGTCCCGACCTTTATGAAAATTATGTATTCTTAGGGGCTTGTAGACAGATGTCATGTATGTAAAAGATTGTATGGCCTTGTCGGCCTGTGTTCAGTATACGAGTGGTTATTTTTGTCTTATAGGCCCGTATGTCTTATGTATAAGTTTTTATCACATGTTGTATTCTACTAATATCACGGCAGCCTTCTGGCTCAGTTATCTATGGTAGTATGACATGAAAATAGATGTTATGTTGGTACTCGATTGAGTAAGGTACTGGTTGCCCATCGCGGCCCATCAGTTTGGGTCGTGAAAAAACCTTTCCTTCATTTGGGCATGATCTCTTAATTGCATGTGTTTAAACGAGACATAAAGAGAAGTTCATACTCCCAAATGTATAAACATTATCCTAGTCTCATAAGTTACAGTATTCTCCTTTATCGGGACTTTATATTCTATTGATATTGGCTTCTTCCAGTCAAGAGAGGAGAGAGACTATATATATATAGTATTACAGTATTTTCACTACCATCGAGCAATAATCAATGGGTAGGCCCCTATTGAGCAACCTCGGATCAGAGGGTAAGTTATATACCGAGCCTACAATGGTCGAGCACCTGTGAGTGAGCTCAGTTTGCCGAGATACAGAGCCTAGTATGGCCGAGTGCCTATGAGCGAGCCTACTACAACAGAGCAGTTATATATATATACCGAGACTTATAATCCCGGAAATCTATTTTACGTACTATATTGAGAGAGTTGAGTCAGTATCAACAGGTAAGAATATCTTCAGATTATCTTTGACTCCCAGTTGTTTTAAGTTATTATATTATCATTTCAGTTTCAGCTTTGAGTATTTTTCCTTACATACTTGGTATATTATTTCGTACTGATGCCCCTTTTCCAGTGGCGCTTCATTTCATGTGTGCAAGTTAAGACAGACAGACATGGAGACCTCCTCATTAGGTGTTGCCCGAGTTCAGCTTGATCGGTAAGCTCAATGCCCTTCAGAGCTGTCGGGTCTATAGCTTTACGTACATCTTTGAATATATGTATATATGTTATGAGTAGGTCGGGGTCTTGTTCTGATCACCATATATCCATCAGTAGAGGCTTCTAGACATATCCTATCAGTTAGTGTAGTATGTTGGGCTTGTAGTCCTTTTATATATATTTTGTTGGTTTGCTAGTCGTAGTAGTTATGATGGCCTTGTCGGCCCAGCTTTATTTCATGTTTAGTCAGCATTCGCAAGTGTCTTGCAATGTGGCCCATGGCCAAAGTATGACATTATATGTTCAGAGTCTCTTAGTCGCAAGTTGTTATGCAAGGATAGGTGAGGCACTGGGTGCCGGTCTCGCCTCCCCTAGTTCGGGGCATGACATCGATAACAACTCGAGAAACATCAAAATACACCGTATATTGCCCTGAATTCGTGGGCAACACCAACACTACACTGAAATGACTAAACATCCCTCCACAAAGCGACGATAGTAGTCCACCCCTAAAAGGTAGGGAAAATATCTTGCACCACATCTATAGCATCATCATAACTCGTTGGTGCCCAACTAATGTCAAATGCTTAACATCGTATATGAATGAAGTAGGAAGGAAATGAAGACAGAAGCTTCAACCGGAATAAAGTCGCATGATAAGGAATCAAGAAGGGATGTTCTCTTAACAGTCTTGTAGCCTCTTGAATATAAGTATAAAGGTCTCCCTACCAATCAATAAGAATCTACTAGACTTGCTCATAACTCGTGAGACCTAAGTGAACCCAGTGCTCTGATAACAAGCTGTCACGACCCAAATCCAACCATAGGCCGTGATAGCACCCAAAGCTACTGTTAGGCATGCCAAAAATTTATCAACATGATAATTGGCGGTTCATAATACATTTTTTAAAAAATAGATAAATAATTAAGAAAAATTTCATTGTGTTTATAGAGAATACTAACAGTATCTTCAAAAATAGAATATGATCAAAATACAATATTGAATTCCGTAATAGATATACACCAAAGAACAATAGTCTAAATTCCAAAATCGGGTGTCATGAGTGCATGGGCATCTACTAAAATATACAATACTACTACAATAACTGTCTGGAATAGAAAATAGACAAAATATAGTAAATGAATAGAACGGGGACTTTGTGCGTTGTGGATCGTAACATGGGATTCAGCTCAGCAAAAAGTTTCCTTAGTAGTTGTGCTTACACGCCTAGATGACCAATGAATGTACCTATCTCAGTGCATGCACAATTGGTGCAGAAGTGGAGTATGAGTACGTAAATCAACGCGTACCTAATAAGTATCTAGCCTAACCTCGAATAAATAGTGACGAGGGTTTGACACCGACACTTACTAGTGGTCCAATAACAGAAGTACAATAAAAGTAAACAAGTATGAATCATAGCAAGTAAAAGCAATGAAAATAGATAATGCGCATAACACGTTCCTCAACAGAAGGGTAGATACAAAATCCCCAAATACCGAATACTACATAGAATGGTATATGTATATGACAATAACAAAGAAAATGCCAAATCTCAAGTCAGGAAGACTCATAGGTACACTGATCTCTATCGAATATTATGCACGATTTTGCCGAGGTCGTACGACCTGATCCATAAAATAGTGTATGTTGCCTAGCTCATACGACCCAATCCATAGATTTATCTCATCATACTGCTGAGGCGAATAGCCCAATCCCATAATGGTAGTGCTGAGGTGTTTAGCCCGATCCTATAATAGTAATGTTGAGGCATTCAACACGATCCAATAGGAATAGTAAAACTTTTGACGGATCACTGGCCCAACTCACGAATATATGCATGAGTTATAAAAGTAAAAGAACATAAATTAAAGAATTTGAGCATACAAGAATAACTCAAGTAGTACAGTTAAAGCATGCTGTGAGTCTATGTCTACCCAGACATAATAAAAAATCTAACATACGCACGGACGCTCGTGACCTTATACGTTCATAACTCCCATTATACATAGCATGTAATGAATATAGCACCACTAGGGGTAAATTTCCTCTTACAACATTAGAAAGGAGATTTACCTCAGTCAAAAATATGATAACCATATCCAACGCCTCTCTAACACTTTAAACCAATTCCGATCAACCCGAAACTAGTCAAAGAACGTGCAACCCAATCAAAATATACTGAAAGACTCGTAATTTACCAATTAGAAACAATTCTCAACTCCATACGAAAAGTCAACAAAGTCTACCATGGGGCCCACGCACTAGGATTCTGATAATTCTCGAAGATAAATATTACTCATAGCACCACGAACTCAAATATAAAATTTATTCCAAATTCCATGCCCAATTTTGTGGTCGAAACTCAAAGATACTATTTCAAGGTTTTCTTTAAAAATCCAGAATTTCTACCAAATTCCATGTTTAAATCCTTGCATGATCTATGTATTTAGCTTAAAATGAGTAGGAATCACTTACCTTGTGATAGATGAAGAAAATGCCTCTCCAAAGTTGGCTCCAATGAGAGAAATGAGATAAAAATAAGCCAATTCTCGATTTGCTAACTTATATACTGCCCAGAGGTTACCCATCGTGATCGCGGTCCAAAGCCTCATGATTGCAAATCAAGAACACCTCTGCTGCCCAAAATAACTTGCATGATCGCGTTTGATAGTATGTGGAATATACACAGCTGTTGCACAATGAGGCGGGACCATTTCATGATCGCGAAGACCAAATTTCCCTACCCCGGATTTAACCCCAAGCGAACTCGGGCCATGCCACGTGAATGTGAAGCACTAGCCCAGGCCACTACGCGAACACGTACTACGTGATGCGAATGCGATTAATCCTCCCTCAGGCCTTTGCCTCTGATATTTTTTGAGTCTCTTCCTTTTTCGTATGGCATCACCACTCCCTTTGGCAGAATCCACTACATCGAACTTAATTTGAAATCCATATTTCACCCCGGACATATTCGGGATGCCGCTAATAACCAACGAATGGCAAGTGTTTTTCCTTGTGTGGATCCTATTTTAATGGGAACTTGATAAAAGCAAGACTGCCCATGCTAGCTAACTTCCTACTCAAAGCATTGGCCACCACATTGGCCTTCCCCGAGTGATATAAGATGGTAATTTCATAATCCTTCAACAACTCTAACCACCTTCTCTGCCTCAAATTCAACTCCCTTTGCTTGAACAAGTACTGAAGACTCTTACGATCCGTGACCACCTCACACGCCACGCCATACAGATAGTGCCTCCAAATCTTCAATGCGTGGACAATGCCTGCCAACTCCAAATCATGCACTGGATAGTTCTTCTCATGAATCTTTAACTTCCTCGAAGAATAAGTAATGACCTTGCCATCCTGCATCAACACTGTACCAAGCCCAATACGGGAAGCATCGCAATAGACTGTATAAGGCCCTGGACCTATGGGCAAAACCAATACCGGTGCCGTAGTCAGAGTTGTCTTGAGCCTATGAAAGCTCGCCTCACACTATCTGAACTGGGCACTCTTCTAGGTCAAACTGTTCATCGGGGCTGCAATAGAAGAGAATCCCTCCACAAACCGACGATAATAGCCTGCCAATCCCAAGAAACTCCAATCTCTGTAGTTGATGCTGGTCTAGGCCAGTCCTTGACTGCCTCAATATTCTTCGAGTAAACCTGAATACCCTCTGTTGATACAACATGACACATGAATGCAACTGAACTCAACCAGAACTCACACTTAGAAAACTTTGCATATAGCTGGTTATCCTTCAAAGTCTGAAGAACCACTCTGAGATGCTGCTCGTGCTCCTCCTAACTGTGGGATTATATCAATATATCATCAATGAAGACTATCATGAACGAGTCCAAATAAGGCCTGAACACCCAGTTCATCAAGTCCATAAAAGCTGCTGGGGCATTCGTTAACCCAAACGACATGACCAAAAACTCGTAATGCCCGTATCGAGCAAATCATCAAATCTCGGAAGTGGATACTTATTCTTGATTGTAACCTTGTTCAATTGGAGGTAATCAATGCACATCCTCATGGAACCATCCTTTTTCTTCACAAACAAGACTGGAGCACCCCAAGGGGAAACACTGTGTGTAATGAAGCCTTTCCCAAGAAAATCCTGCAACTGTTCCTTCAACTCTTTGAACTCTGGGGGGGCTATGCGATCCGGCGGAATAGAAATGGGCTGGGTGCCCAAAGCCAGATCAATGCAGAAACCAATGTCCTTGTCGTGTGGCATCCCCAGCAGGTCTGATGGTAAAACCTCAGGAAACTCACGAACCACGGGTACCGAATATATAGAGGGAACCTCAACACTGGAATCGCGCACATAAGCCAAATAAGCCAAACACCCCTTCTCGACCATACGCCGAGCCTTCACGTACGAAATAACACTGCGGGTAGAATGACTAGGAGTTCCTTTCCACTCTAAACAGGGCAAATTCGGTAAGACTAAGGTCACCGTCTTGGCACGACAATAAAAGATAGCATGATATGGGAATAACCAGTCCATCCACCATGTAACGTCATAGTCGACCATACCTAAAAGAAACAAATCAACACGGGTCTCAAGACCCCCAATCACCACAACATAAGAACAATGGACTCGATCGACCACGATAGAATTACCCACTGGTGTAGATACATAAACAGGAATACACAGTGGATCACTAGGCATGACTAGGTATGATGTAAAATAAGAGGACACATACGAATGCGTAGACCCCGGATCAAATAGCACTGAAACATCTCTGTCACAAACCCGAATAGTACCTGTAATGACTGCAACGGAAGACTTAGCCTCTGGCCTGGCTGGAAGAGCATAACATCAGAGCTGGGCCCCACCACCCTGAACTACATCTCTGGGACGGCCAGCTGCTGGCTGACCTCCACCTCTGGCGGCCTGAGCTCCACCTCTATGACCTCTACCTCCACCTCTAGTTGGTTGGGCAGGCTGTGGAACACCTGGTGCCTGTACCATGGCACGAGAACCCTGATGCTTGAGGGAAAAATATGGCAAGGTGACCTGGATCGCCATAAGTGTAACAAGACCTCAGCTGCTGAGGGAACTGAATCTGACCCTGTCGACCTGGATGACCACCCCGGAAACTCTTATGAGGCGGTGCACTGATGGGAGCTGGTGGCGCACGGTAAGGCTGCTGATCAGAATGGTGCGTCTAATAACCACGACCACCTGAAGTACCATGGGAAACCTCTAGAGCTGACTGAAAAGGCCTGGGAGGATGACCTATGCCTGAAGAATCCTTGCCCCCAGATGATTGCTCCACTGAAATGACCGAAATGACGGGGCCTCTTGTCAGCCCCCTGAACACCACCGTGTGACAGAATCATCTCAATCCTTCTGGCCACATTGGCCGCATCCTGGAACGATATATCTGTACCTGACTCTCTAGCCATCTGAAGTCTGATAGGCCGGGCCAATCCCTCGATAAACCTCCTAACCCTCTCCCGATCAGTGGGATGTATCGTAAGAGCATGTCGGGCTAGAGTGATGAACTTGTTCTCATACTGAGTGACGGACATGGATCCCTACTGGAGATGCTCAAACTTCCTCCGAAGGTCCTCTCTCTGAGTAATGGGAAGGAACTTCCCCAAAAATACCTCCGAGAACTGAGTCCAAGTCAAAGGTATAGATCCAATTGGTCTGGCTAGGCAATAATCTCTCCACCAACTCTTGGTTGCGCCAGATAAGCGAAAAATAACGAAGACAACCCCGTTCGACTCCACTATGCCCATATTCCGAAGAACCTCATGGCAGTTGTCCAAATAATCCTGGTGTCCTCTAATGGTGAACTAGTGTAAGTAGCAGTGATTAACTTAGTAAGCCTGTCCAGTCTCCACAAAGCATCTGCTGACATAGCTTCTCCCTCTGCTACCGGTGCCGCAATACCCGGTTGAGCTACTCCGGCTGGCTGAGGTGTGGGAGTCTGAAACTGTGGAGCTAGCTACTCTGGCACGCGGGCAGCAGGATTCTGGGCACCTTCCCCAGCCTGAGAGACGGCTAGTGTTGTAGGAAGAAGACCCGCATGTGCTACACTCTCCATGAGTCCGACTAGACGGACAAGGGCGTCCTGAAGCATTGGGGTAGCTATGAACCCCTCTGGGACCTGAGCTGGTCCAACTGGGACTGCCGAAACTAGGACCTCCTCATCAGACTCGACCTGAGGGTCCTCCAATAGGGCTGCTGCCCTAGGCTGATCCCATCCTTGACCTCTAGCACGGCCTCATCCTCGACCTCGACCTCGCCCCCGAGTAGGATCTGTAGTAGGAGTGTCAGGCTGCTGGGCGGAACCAAGAAAAGCACGCATCCTCGCCATCTGCGAGAGAATAGAATAGAAACTCAATCAGTACTAAGAGTCGAAATATGGAGTCATCCTAACTTTACAGCCTTTAGGGATAAATACAGATGTCTCTGTACCAATCCCTCAGACTCTACCAAGTTGTCCGTGAATTGTGAGACCTAAGTAACCTAGTGCTCTGATACCAACTTGTCACGCCCCGAAATCCCACCATCGGGCTGTGATGGCGTCTAACGTTGAACCCGATAGACAAGACAACGTGTATAGATAAACTAGAATATTAGCATCAATTTAATAGGATAAACTAAACGGTTCACAATTTAACACCGAAAATAAATACGGTCTCAAGCTAATAAGAATAACATAATACAACAACGCGTAAACTTTCCCAAAACCTGGAGTCACAAACTCACAAATTGTCTAAATACAAAACTGAAAGGTAATACATGTCTGCCTCTGAAACTGGAGGAAAAAGAAAAAGACAGAACCAAAGACAAAGCGATGGAAGAGATGCCAAGGCCCACGAACGCCAGCGGGTATACCTTGAAGCCTCTAGGATAAGCTGGAAGACACTCCCACTAATGATGTCCTCCGGGTCCGGCTGCGTAATTTGCACAACATAAAGAAGTGCAGGTGTAGCATCAGTACAACCGACCCCATGTACTGGTAAGTGCCTATCCTAACCTCGACGAAGTGATGACGAGGCTAGAACCAGACTACCAAATAAACCTGTGCAGTTCAAATAAATAGATATACATATATACAACGGATAAGAAATATAGGGAGAAACAATTAGTAAAGGAAGGGGAACATGTTGTGGGGAGATAACAGCTTCATACAAGAAATCTCAATAAGGAAAAGAACAACAAAGCCAGCATATGAATAAGGACAAGAAATCACAAACTTGCACAGCATCACCCTTCGTGTTTTTACTCCCGTCCTCACTAGGCAATGTACAACGTAATCAATGTAAATCATGGCACGCATCACCCTTCGTGCTTTTACTCTCGTCCTCACTATGCAATGTATAATGTAGACAATGTAGATCATGGAATGGCATCACCCTTCGTGCTTTTACTCTTTTTCCTCACAGTATAATGAATGAATATCGGTACAGAACGGTACATCATATGGCACGGAATCACCCTTCGTGCTTTACACTCTTTTCTCACAATGTCAAACAATGCACGGCATCTCCCTTCGTGCTTTAGCACTATTCCTCGCCCAAACAGAAATCACAAACAAGGGAAAGGGAGTAAACAAAAAAGAAATAATAACCCCGGCAAGGGAACAATAACAAACAGTGCACGGCATTACCCTTCGTGCTTTAACACTCTTCCTCACCCAAACAACAAACAAAAACAAGGGCAAGGAAGTAAGCAGAACAAAATAGAAATCCCGGCAAGGGAACATCAATTAAACAATTTAAATCCCGGCAAGGGAACAATATCAACAATTAAATCCCGGCAATGGAACAATAACAGTAACCTCAACATCCCAACAAAGGATACAATATCAAAAGCAACAATGACCCGACAAGGGTATTGTTTAGTAGTTCTTTCTCTCTCTTTCACTTCATTTCATAATTCACTCTATTACTTGAGCCAATGCTCCAAAGGATAAAATTATCTCATATACCTTCATCGTTCGTGTTACAATTTGAGCCAATGCTCCAACAGAGTTTGAAGATTACAATTCCCTTCACACATTCTTCACAACATATAGAAATCATCAATTTAGCATGAAAATTACCACAAAATCAGTTTATTCACAATATAAGGACCCACGGTCATGCTAGACACCAATGTATAGATACTCTTCACCATGACTATACATCGTATTTGACAATTAGCAAGTAGCAAATTATACTCAACTCCTATTCCCTCAAGCTAAGGTTAGACCAAGCACTTACCCGGGTCCAAAGTATAGCAATCAACCCTCTAACACCGCCTTTCCTTTAGAATTCAACTCCGGCATGGTATTATCTAGACATAATCAACTCAAGTATATCAATAAGGATTCAAGGATTCAACTACATGGCCTAATTATCCATTTCCTAGCGTTCTTTCAAAAATACCAAAATTCGACCCCAAGCCCGCTTGGTCCAAACACAAGTCTCGGACCAAAACCATGTCACCCATTCACTCACGAGCCCGAATATATAATTTGGTTTCAAATTCTACCCCAAAACGAGGTCTTAATCAAGAAAATTCAAAAGGGCCTAACTCTACCCAAATTCTAGATTTTCTACTCTAATTTGCTTGTTTTAGGCTTAGGAATTCATTAATTATCGATGAAAAATGAAGGAAATGAGTAAACATTTACTAACCCAAGAAGTTTTGGTGAAGGAAGGCTCCAATGGACGTCTAAGGGCCTTGGAGAAGAAGAAGTTCGTTATGTTCTAAGTGAATCTCGTAGCTACTAGTTCTGGAAATATTTATATACCACTGGGCAAAATTGCCCTCCGCATTCACAGAAGTGAGGTCGCATTCGCGAAGGGTAGACTGGGCAAGCCATCGTGTTCGCGGAAAAGAGAATGCGAACGCGAAGAGTAAAAAGGCTGGGGTCCAGAAGTTGACTTACGTGAACGCGTGGGACATCACGTGAACGCGATGAAGGGGACCTGTAAGGCTGCGCGTTTGCGGTCAATTGCACGCGACCGCGAAGAGGAAAAGGGGGCTAAGCCCTCAGGTCCAAATAACCCTATGCGTTTGTGAGGGAATGGATGCGAACACGATGGAGAAAAAGCTTCACGAACGCGGAAGAGCAAATGGACCTGCAACTGCTGAAGCCAAAAACTAGCAATCTTCCTAAGTTCAAAATCACTCTGAGACACCTCCGAAACACTCCCGAGCCCTCGGAGCTCCTAACAAATCACATGCACTGACTCAACAACATCCTACGAACTTAACCGTGTGATCAAGTCGCCATTATAACATCATATACATTAAATTAAACCTCAAAATCCATGAATTCTATCAAATTTCATAAAACATCAAATTTCCCATTTCAAGTCCGAAACACGTCAAACGAAATCCGTTTTCAACAAAACCTTACATAAAGTGCTTAAACCATATATAAGACCTGTACCGGGCGCCGGAACCAAAATACGGGCCCGAAACCATCACTTTCTAATCAGATTTCATTTTCAATTTCTTTAAATATTTTCAGAAAACAATTTTACTCAAAAATTCATTTCTCGGGCTTCGGACCTCGAAATTCGATTCCGGGCAAACGCCCAAGTCCCATATTTTCCCACGGACCCTCCAGGACCCTCAAATTATGAGTCCGGGTCCATTTACCCAAAATGTTGACTGTAGTCAAATTTATTCATTTTAATATCAAGTGTTAGCATTTTGTACATAATTCCATATTTAAGCTGTTCGGCTACGTGCACAGACTACGCACGCAAATTGAGGCAACTACAAATGAGGTTTTCAAGGCCTCGAAGTATGGAATAGGTAATAAAATAGGTGATGACCCTTTGGGTCGTCACATAGTACAGTTACATATGAATACTAGAATGTTCAAAAATTTTAAAATATAGTTAGTGGAATCCCAGAAGGGGTAAATATTTACCTTAGTATGAATCCCGCCCCTAGTAAAAAAAAGAGAGAATGCTCGGCATCCTGAAGAGCGGGTGAGATGAAACAAGGGGCGCTAAAAGTGAAAGAACGTTTTGTTGAAGTTTATAGAAAAAAGTGATAGACAGAAATATTAGTAGGAGAATAAGAAGAGAGTAAATGAAGCATATGAGTAAGATGCGATAAATGGATGATAATGGTAAATCAAAATATGACATGACAGAGTCTATAGTCAAGTGAAGAAAAAGGCAATAGGTGACAGGCCTTGAGACAATAAAACTTTATAAGCCATAAAGTCATACCCAACTTTGAGAAATAAGTTGTTGACTCGAACGTGATTACTGGAAGGAAAATTTAGGCCCCTTGAGTAATAGAAATCAACATGGGCTAGTGAACAAGATATACTGAACATAAATTAGGGACTGAGTGATGTGATAATAGTCGTCATCATAAGAATTTCAGAGATTGCATTCTGACAATAATAGAATGGACAATAGAAGAATGGTCTTTAAAGGTCATTCAGGAAGAGGCTTCCCTAAAGCAAGAAATGTGACAAAAGTTAATCTTAAGGGACTATATGTGCCAGTTACACTAGTATCACCCTCGTGAGTAAGAGAATTTTGTTATCCTTGGTAAAAAGGGATTACTGCAAGGTGAGTAAGAGTCAGTGAATATGTGAAAAGACGCCAAAGATGAAGAAATGGGGAACGATGGTGTGATATAGGAGTTATATTGTTCAGGGAACTATGGAATAGTAAAGGAAGAATGTGATAAAAATGATAAAGGGATGAGATTGTACTTATTCAAATCCCATAGATAGGTTATGACTCCAGAACATTATGCAAGCAAGACGCCGGGGAGAGGCAGTAAGAGTTTTCGACTAGGATGTTATTGATAAATAAGGAGCCAGTGCAAGAGGTAAGTTAAGATAAAAGAAATAACCCAAGAAAGATTACGCATAATGTTGAAATGATAATGGTCCAACGAGTAGTTAGTAGTTGATTTAAGAAGAGCCTAGTTAGGTTACAGACAAATCAGAAGATCGTGCAAGATAAACATAGTAAAAACCCAATATAGTGAATTTAGCCCCACAATTATGACATTGTAATACTTGAATATATTCATATAGGATTTGGGGTAGTTAAAGGTACTGTATGAGTGTTATAAAAATAAAAGATAGTACCACGGGGAAGACAATCAAAATATCAGTTCAGAAGCAACCCTACAAGCACAAGGGCGCAGGGATTAATAACTAGGGTTAATTATAGGCGAGTAAGATCATTGAAAATTCTTTCTGGTATACGATGTAATAAGCTCTCAACTTTACATGAGTCAAAGGGTCTCCCTTAAGTACTACAACAAAATATTAGTTAAGGAAATAAAGAAGAAGGCTTCAACCTAAGCATAGTAACTTGAAGAAGAAATGATCTTGTAACAACAGTCTCACTACAATATTGTATGCACTCCATAAGAAAGTGGCACCTATCGTGACTAATGAACGGGAAGTCAAAAGGGATATTTGAATTCATATGAGTTATATGGAATTCCAGTATTCGAGGGCACTATGATAATCCAAGTATTCATGCAACAAGTGGGATAACGACAAGGAAACTAATTTCTTACGTTTAAAGACAACTGAGAAGGAATGAAAGGAAATGTATGGTGCAAGCAAGTTGAAGGAAGGTTGCGAGTAGTATAAATAGATATGTGTAGGTCACAAACTAAAGTATGGTAGAGTAACAAGGTTTTAGGAAGACAGAAGTAAGGATAAGAAAAAGTGAGTGAGAAGGTGATGAGAATAGGAAAGTCCTTAAGATTAAACCCATCAAAATAAGAGAGTTGATGGCTTCTGTAAGTTATAGAAATCTCGGTACAACCTGAATTAACTTAGAGGAGTCTAAGACTATGAGAAATTAGAAAAGATGAAATGTTGTCATGGTAGTAGAATAAGGGTGCAATGGTGATAGATAAGAGGATGATGTTTAGGCCTTCGATTGAGTAGTGATTTTGAGAAAAAGGATATCATTAATTTTACGGGATTAGAACCTATATGATGAATCACGTTGTGATGCTATAGAATACGGTTATTGAGGTATAATATCATTCCTAGGTGGATCAAGAAAATTACTAAAAATAAAATTCTATGCAACATGAGCCCTAGTGATAATGTATTATGTAAGAGGTTTCAAGTTATCAGTGGTAGATTATGGATCCACATTAAGATGAATCAACAATTGATGGATAAAGTTCCAACGTATGAGAGGAGATAAGGATGACATTCTTTAGATGAACAGTAATAAGAACACATTGAAGGACTTAGATTTATACATATATGATAAGCAGCAAGAGAGTAACCAGGAGTTGGTAGTAGACCTCGGCAATAATAAATCGAAGTAAAAGTCAGAGTATAGAAATGACCTAACTAGATGTAGTAAATCCATAAGGATAGATAACTAATGCTGTGAAAAAAGATATAGCAATATTCGTAAGTTCTACAAAGTACCAAGCAAAGAACTTCAGTACACAAATAGATGCCAAGAGGGACAGCATGTCATAACTCTGCATATGTTCACAAGGTGAGGGCTAGAGATTGGCTGAAAGCTGGAGGAAAAAGGAGAGAAGAGTGGCATAGGTTGCGATGACCCAAAAAGTCATATCTCATTTTACAAGTCAAAACTGTGATCCGAGACCTTGAAAAGATCCTTTTATCTCACCTTGTTTTGCGTGCACATTCCGAGCGTATATGCGGAAAGCTTTTACATGAAAAACTGAGAAAAATGCTAATTTTGCCCTTAAAAATTGAATTTAAGTTGACTTCGGTCAACATTTTAGGTAAACGGACCCGGACCCATGATTTGACGGTGCTGGAGGGTCCATAAGAAAATATGAGACTTGGGCGTATGCCCGGAATTGAATTCCGAGGTCCCAAGCCCGAGAAATGAATTTTTGAAAGAAATTGTTTTACTAAAATTATAAGAGTTTTTGGAAATTTGATTAAATTTGAAGTTGATGGTATCTGGACCGTATTATTGTTCCGGAGCCCGGTACAAGTTTAATATAGTATTTGAGTTATGCCTATAAAATTTGGTAAGAAATGGAGATCATTTGACGTGATTCGGACCCGTAGTTGTGAAATTTCAAACTTTGAAAGTTCTTGAGATTTTCCTTTGATTTTTATACTAAATTCGTTGTTTAAGATGTTATTTTGGCAATTTGATCGTACGAGTAAGTTCGTAGGATATTTTTAAGGTTGTGTACATGTTAGTTTGGAGCCATGAGAGCTCGGGTGAGTTTCAGAAAGGTGTCGGAGTGGTTTGGACATAGAAAAATGTGGTGAGAGTGTTGTTTCTGGTGTCTGGTGTTTTAATCTATGCGAACGCATTATAACTCACGTGAATGCAAAGAACGAATGGGGAAAGGGGCCTAGGTACTCTATGTGAATGCACTGGCCCCGACGCGAACGCGGAGCCCTGGGTAGGTTTCTCTACGCGAACCATCTAGGCCCTCGCAAACGCAATTTTCAAAGGGACACTGGGGATGGGGGGATTTGGATCACTATGCGAACGCGGCCAGAGGCACGTGAACGCAAAGGACAGGGAGGGGTGAGCCTACGCAAGCACGACAGACCTCACGCGAACGCGTTGAAGATCTGTCCAGCCCACTTAAAACAGTAGCAAAACGGGATTTCTCCATAATTTCACAACCCTTTCATTGAAACTCAACCTTGGGCGATATTTTGAAGAGGGACTTCATCACCAAATCATAGGTTTGTGTTCTTAACCTCATTTCCTTCAATTTCCATCAACACCCATTAGATTTTTAGGCCTAAATCTTGTTCTTTAAGGGTAGAAATTAGGGATGTTAGGAGAATGAAGGTTTTTACAAATCTTTGAATTTAGACCTCGATCTGGGGTCGGATTCCAAAACTAATTATATATTCGGGCTCATGGGTGTATGGGTGATCGGGTTTTGGTCCGAACCTCGTATTTTGACCATGCAGGCCCGGGGTCGATTTTTGACTTTTTGGGAAGAATGATAGAAATAATTAACCATTAGGGTTGAATTATTTAGCATTTATTGATATTATTAAGCTGATCATGTCTAGATACAATTGAATTGGAGGCGAATTCTAAAGGGAAAGTGATAATTGAGGTAAGTGTTTGACTTAAACTTAGCTTGAGGGAATAGGTATTGTATCTTATTTTCTACGTGTTAGTATAATGTGCAACATATAGGTGTGGTGATGAGTATCTACATGTTGATGTCAAGCATGTCGTGAATCGAATATTGTGATTTATGTGATTTTCCATTAAGCATTACTTGAGTTTAATTTGACAATTATCTATGTTGGTGGTGTTTCTTTGGTATTGATCATTGTTGAGTATTGGTTCGAGTTGAGAATTACTACGTTAAAATGAGTAACTAGGTGAGATTGGTTATAGTTGTTTTCCCTTGCCAAGATGATATTGATTCTACTGTTGACTCCCTTGTCTGGACGTATGGATTTATTATTGTTGCTTATATTGTTGATTTCCTTGTCGGATTGTTGTTATTGATTTGTTTGGGTGAGGAAGAGTGTAAAGAACGAATGGTGATGTCGTGTCGTTCTCTATTGATTTATTGTGAGGATGAGAGTAAAAGCATGAAGGTTGATGCCGTGCCATATTATGATATTTAAAAAGCACGAAGGGTGATGTCGTGTCATTTATGTTAATTTATTGCGAGGATGAGAGTAAAAGCACGAAGGGTGATGTCGTGCATTATATTTATTATTTTGTGAGGATGAGAGTAAAAGAACGAAGGGTGATGCCGTGCACTTGATTTTGTCCTGTTACTTCTGTTGTTTAAATTTATATAAAGTCTGTTGCTCTACTTTGTTATTTCCATTATTTGATATTTCCTCCCCTCAGTGTGTTTCCCTTTCTTTGTATTTAGCTGCTTATTTCTTGTTGTTATTATTTTCTCTGTATATGATTAAACTGCACATGTTTAGTTGGTTGCCGTGTCCCAGCCTTGTCACTACTTCGCCGAGGACAGGCTCGACACTTACTCAGTACATGGGGTCGGTTGTACTGATGCTACACTCTGCACTTTTGTGTAGATCTCGGTAGAGGAACCTGCAGACCTTAGAGTGAGGAGGTTGCCTTCAGTCCTTTTGGAGATTTCGAGGTAGTCCTGCAGGCGTCCGCAGGCCTTAGCGTCTCCTCCTACTTTATTTCCACTCTGTTCTTCTTTATTCTAAGGCAAATGTATTTATTTTGTTCAGACCTTTATATGTAGTATTCATAGACAGTCCGTGAAGTTGTGACACCAAATTCTGGGTTTAGCATTATGATTTTCGTAATGGCATGTAATTAAGTTGTTAGACTTTGTTTTCTCTCGCCCGTTTATTTCCGCTGATTTGTACATTACCTTTTATTTGTTAAAAGTAAATAAATGAATAAGGTAAATAAACATTTACGTTGGCTTGCCTAGCGGGTTCAATGTTAGGCGCCATCACGGTCCCGATGGTGGGAATTCGGGTCGTGACAAGTTGGTATCAGAGCACTAGGTTGCTTAGGTCTCACAATTCATGGACAAGCTTAGTAGAGTCTGAGGGATTGGTACGGAGACGTCTGTGCTTATCCCCCAGAGGCTACAGAGTTTATGAATGAAATCACATCTATTCTTCTCTGTCGTGCGATTTTATTTCTCAACACTAATTTAATTTCTACTCTATTCTCACGCATATGGTGAGAATACGTTCGTCTTCATCCATTGATCAGTAGCCCGAGTCTCCAGTTGCAGCTCTTATGAGGGGTCGAGGCCGTGCTAGAGGCCGAGGCAGGGGCATAGCTCAGCCCATAGCAGCAGCCCTAGTGGCAGATCCTCAGGTAGAGTTTGTTGATGAGCTTCCTGCCCGGACAATCCTGGTTGGAGTAGCTCAGGTTCCCGAGGGGTTGATTACCACCCCGGTACTCCAGGATTCTTTGGACCGTCTAATGGGCCTCATGGAGAACGTTGCTCAGGCAGGTTTACTTCCTACAGCACCAGTCATCTCTCAGGCTGGGGGAGGAGCCCAGACTCCTTCTACTTGCACCCCATAACAGTTGGCTTCTTTGTTCCACACTCCAGCAGCTCAGACTGCTGGAGTAGTTCAGTTGGGTATTGTGGCTCAGACCGGTGATGGTGCATCTATGTCTGCTGATGATTTGTGGAGGTTGTACCGATTGACCAAGCTGTTTACTACTACTTATGGCGGTGCATCTTCAGAGGATCCCCAGGACTATTTGGATAGCTACCACGAGGTTCTACGGAACATGGGGATAGTGGAGACCAATGGGGTCGACTTTGCTACTTTTCGTCTGTCATGTCCCGCCAAGACCTGGTGGAGAGATTATTCTTGGCTAGACTAGTTGGATCACCGCCTTTGACATAGGCCCAGTTCTCTAATTTCTTTCTGGAGAAATTTCTCCCTATCACTCAGAGAGAGGATTATTGGAGGCAGTTTGAGCGTCTCCAGCAGGGTTCGATGGCCGTCACTCAGTATGAGACCACATTCATTACCTTGGCCCGTCATGCTATTATGATACTTCCCACCGAGCGAGAGACGGTGAGGAGGTTTATTGAGGGACTAGCTCAGCCAATCAGATTATAGATGGCTAGAGAGGCAGGGAGTGATATTTCCTTTCAGGCTGCAGCCAATATGGCCAGACGAGTCACGATGGTTCTATCACAAGGGAGTGGTCAGGGGTCTAACAAGAGGCCTCGTCATTTTGGCCATTTTAGTGGTGTCTCGTTTGGAGGCAGGGATTCTTTTGGTAGGGGCCATCCTCCTAGTCCCTTTCAATCAGCACTTTAGGTTTCTCACAGTGCTCCAGGTGGCCGTGGTTCCCACATGCAGTATTCTGATCAGTTTCCCTACAGTTCACCACCAGCTTCTATCAGTGTACCGGCACTCTAGAGTTTTCAGGGTGGTTATTCAGGTCGCCAGGGTCAGTTTTAGGGCCAGCAGTCTCAGCAGCCGAGATCTTGTTATACTTGTGGTGGTCCGAGGCACATTAATTGTTAGATTTTTCCCTCGAGCCTCGAGCAGTTCTCAGCACCAGGGTTCTCATTCCATGGTTCCCGCACCAGGTGTTTCACCACCCGCTCAGTCAGAGAGGTTGGGGTCGAGGTGTTAGAGGTGGAGGTCAGGCAATTAGAGGTGAGGGTCATGCTACTAGAGGTAGAGGTCAGCCAGCAGGAGGCCGTTCCAGGGATGCAGTTCAGATTGGTGGGGCCCCACCCCGATGTTATGTTATTCCTGCTAGACCTAAGGTTTAGGCCTCCGATGGATTTATCACAGGTATGGTTTCATATTCCTATGTGTCATCTTATTTTTCTCCTTATTTGGTAATGCCTCGTGATTCTCTGAGTACTCTTGTATATGTGTCTACATCGATGGGTGATTCTATTGTAGTAGATCGTGTCTATCGTTCGTGTGTAGTGGTTATTGGTGGTCTTGAGACTAGTGTAGATCCTCTACTTCTTGATATTGTAGATTTTCATGTTATTTTTGGGATGGATTGGTGTAAAGACCCGTAAAATTTCAAGTCTAAAAAAAATGCCCAAATAGGTCCCCATGTGGTTATAACTCTAGAAATTCTTAAAATAGACCCTTTTGGAGTAAAAAAAGTACCCCAGGAATTAAAAGATAAAAATTTTCACAATTGCGTTATTATGCGACGCACTATGCGATCGCATAACAAGTATTCGGACCGCATAGTGGTCGCATACATGGACAGTCTTCTATCCAATTTGAGGACAACGATGCGGCTCAAGATGCGATCGCATTTTGAGAATGTGTACCGCATAGCTGTCGCATTCTTTCACCTCCATTTTACGGAGGAGGTTACGCGACACACTATGCAATCGCATAACATGTATGCGGACCGCATAGTGGTCGCATACCTGGGTAGTCCGGTTTCTTTTTGACCCATTTGACAGCTATATATGCGACGGGAATGCGGACCGCATAGCTGGAATGCGATTGCATTCCTGAGCGTATTTCTGCTTCGGGACTTTTTCAATTCTAATTTTTATACCCGACCCCCAGTTCATTAAAACACTTACCCCCTTCCATATTAACGATTTTCTGAACAAAATAGAGAGAGGGAAGAGAGAATCTTGAGAGAGAAGGTTCCATATTCATCCCAACAATGATTCTTCACTATTACTCGGGCCTGGAAGTTGTTGAATAATTGTCATCTTCTTCACTCTAAGAGTTGAGTCCCCACCCCATCTCCTTTTAATTCTCAGGTTTTGGCTAAAAATGGTAGATCACATAAATTGATTCTTGGAGATAAAAGCCGATACCTTGCATGCATGTAAGTTAAACTCCCTAATCTAGTAAAGGGAAAAGAGTTTGGGTAATTATTCACAAAAAGGGGGTTAGTGATCTAAGGGGTCAAATAGCGTTCGATAAAATGCCTAAATGAGTTCCAGTTATGTTTATGTTTCTAAATTCTAAGTGAAATATATCACATTGTGGAATAGATTAACGGTGCTAGACGGTCCGGTGATTTGTGATAAAAAAAAATAAAGGGCAATTCGGATTCAAGGTATGTATGTCTTACTTTAATCTTTGTAGAGTCACCTTGTTGGTGTCCGAGCATTCGCTATGAGATTCTAGCTTATACATATGTGAATCGATTGTTCTAATGTGTTGAGGCATAAGATTTTGTTCTCTGATTGTCCTAGTTGATTTCCATGCCACCATACTATATGAGATTGTGAAAAGGTGATTCTTTGTTCTCATTCTATTATGTGCAAAGCTCGTTAAATGTTGAATACATCGGTATGAGAAAATGTGCTACAAAACGAAAGAAATGATAACAAATCAAATTGTTGAATGTATTTAAGTGCCAAATGCTGTGTAGCAGGTAATGGAGGGGAAATGTGGATTTATCTAATTGAGATATATGTTGATGGTATGCCGTATATGACTCACCGTTTGGTATAGATTACTATGGCCTTGATTTCACATGGTTATTTAGTTGTTACGCATGTATATTCTTGATGATGAAAATCCTTATGATTGAATTGATTGGTTGACATTTCTATCAAATGTAACTGTACGGTGGGATCGGGTTGCACGCCGCAACAGAATTGTAAGGTGGGATCGGGTTGCACGCCGCAATAGAAGTAATAAGGGTGTAATGTGATTGTGAGTTATATCGGATTGCCTACCACAATAGAAGAAATAAGGGTGGAATATGATTGTAAGGTGGGATCGGGTTGAAAAAAGAATTGCGTCACAAAGGCTTTTGTGTGCGTACCCCACGGTGTGTGTTGGAACCCTAAAACGCTCTGTTCTCTCTCCTAGTTAGGCAATCACTGTACGATTGCTGCCATGGCCAATTTGGCTGGCGGCCAGCCTTCTTCACCGATTGGTCAGCCCCTTCGCACCATTGGCCAGCCCCCAGCGACCACCAACAACAATACCCAACTACTAGACTACTCTAAAATCCTAAAACCATCGACTTTAAACAGTCTCATGCAGGAACGTGCGAATTCTGTCGAACCTATTCCTCCTCGTCGATCCAGTATGCTCAATGGACAACCTACTGTAAAGTTTACTAAAGTAGAAGTCCAACGAATAAATGTAAGTGAAGGTTTACAATATGCAGTAGTATGTAAATTTTCATATGGATGGCCCGAGCTTAATGAATTACGTCGAATTATTCCTATTCAATGCGGAATTAAAGAAGAGTGCAATATTGGATATCTTCGCGATAGGCATATGCTAATACGAATGACATTATGGTAAGACTTCATTGCTTTTACATCGAAAAGCGTTTACTATGTTAAGGATAAATTTTGCATGGATTTACGATCACAAATTTAAAGTTGGAGAAGAGATACCAAAGGTAATGGCATGGATTTCCTTTCCAAACTTGTTGCCAACTTTTTTTGTGAAATAATATTTGTTTGCATTGGCTTCTGCAGTTGGTAAGCCACTTCATCTAGATTTGGCAACAGTTAATAAAACTAGGCCAAGTTGCGTGCAATATTGGATATCTTCACGATAGGCATATGCTAATACGAATGACATTATGGTAAGACTTCATTTCTTTTATGTCGAAAAGCGTTTACTATGTTAAGGATAAATTTTGCATGGATTTACGATCACAACTTTAAAGTTGGAGAAGAGATACCAAAGGTAATGGCATGGATTTCCTTTCTGAACTTGTTGCCAACTTTTTTTGTGAAAGAATATTTGTTTGCACTGGCTTCTGCGGTTGGTAAGCCACTTCATCTAGATTTGGCAACAGTTAATAAAATTAGGCCAAGTTGCGTGCGAGTTAAAGTGTTGGTTGATCTTTTAGATGACCTACCAAAAAAAGTTCGTAATGGATATCGAGAATGAATTAACGGGGGAAGTGAGAACTGGATGGGTAAATATCAAGTATGATTATTTACCTAAATATTGCAGGGAGTGAAAATTATAGGGCCATGATATGATGGAATGTTGGAGGCTACATCCTGAATTAATAGAGAACAAGGTTAATGAAACTCATGATGTGAATGGGGCTGGAAAACAAATCGAACAGGCTACTGCCTCAGCAAATATGAATCAACAAGGTTGTTTAATGGTTTGAGTGGAAAGGTCATAGGTAATGTAACTAGTAATGGAAAAGAACAATGGAGGGAGGTAAGGGATAATTGAGGTAAGAAGGTTGCTAATCAAAATGGAATAACAATAACTACTGGAAAGGAAATAGTTCCAGGAAATCATGGTGAAAGACAGCAGGTGCAAGTTGGAAACAAATTTGCATTATTGGAGATTGATAACTGTGTGAATGATGATGATAATGGAAGACAAACACAGGTTCAAACTATGGAAACTACTGATGTGTCTTCAAAGGATGTATAGAATAGACAATTAGCAGTAGTTGATGAAGTGCAAGAAGTAATTCAGATTGAGAAAGATTCACCTACAAATGTAGGAAGAAAGGGTGCAAGTCCTAAAATTATTGGTAATTTTTATCCAACAACAACAGAAAGTAAGGTTGCAAAAGAAGGTGCTCCTAATCCACATAGAGGAAACAACGAAGAATTAAGGAATGGTGAATCAACAGCTGCATGGGTGCAGAGAACATTTGCAGGACAGGTTGTTGGTACCAACACTTCATGTCAAGATATCCCATCTCAAGACACAAGAGTTGAAGGAGAGTTGGCAAAAAATACTGTAAAATTTAATGCTGATATGACAAGGAATGTAGATTTTGTGAGCAATGACAGAATTCAATGAACTGGAGGAAGGCTCTGGGCTAATCAAATTGAAGAAGATCTAGATGAAGGGGAAGTTCTAGATGGATTGCAGATTGAGAGGGAATCTGACTTTGAGATGGAAGAAGAAGAACAAAGTGTAAATGGAGAAGAAATCACTAACAAGAACAATGAGGAAGGAAACATGAACAATGTTGATGATGTATAAAATGGGGAAGATATTAGCAAATAAGTTCAAGTAGGTAAAGGGGATTCTAATATAGTTACTGTGAACCCCAAGGATATTGATGTGAACATGGGAGATCCAGGAGGAACTGGAAATACAGATACAGTTCCTGAAGATGTTAGGATGAGTGTAACTAATGGGAATAAGCAGTTGGCTAATGTACGAGAAGATAATGATAGGAGCACTATTCCATTGGAAGACAATCAGGGTAAGCAGCAGCAAAATACAGAGGGACATGCTATGATTCCTAAACAAGTGAAACCAACTATGCAAATAACAGTAGATGTTATTGATAAAGGGGTAGAGGAACACGTAGAAAGGAAAGAAAAGGACCTTGATGAAGAATCAATTGCTCAAAATTTTCGAAATGTTGCCAGGCAAGGGGATATTTCTCCCAGGTACATGGAGAAGGCTAAATCATCAGGTAAGGTTAGAAAGAAGACAACAAGGGATAATCTCAATTTACAATCAATTGGAGTGCAAACTAGAAGAACACTTACTAAATCAAGTGCTCAATAACGAATGCAATCATATGGAATGTAAGGCCAATTAACACGATGTAAGATTTTGAGAGGCTTATCACAATACATAGGAGATCACACTTTGAATTCATAGGTATTTTAGACCCAATGCAGCATACTAGGAAAATGGAAAGATACAGAAGAAGGATTGGTTTAGCTACAGTAGTGGCAAATGTTTCGAACAAAATTTTGGCCTTTGTTGATGAAATTTATCAGGTGTCCATTGTTTATAACATGGTGCAACAATTAAAATTGAGGTTATTTCATAATGAAACAAAGGTAGAACTTATGCTTACACTAGTGTACGCAAAATGTAATGCTATTGAAAGAATAGAATTGTGGGATTCTTTATATGCGATGGATCGAGATATGACAATTCCATGGCTCGTAGGGGGAGATCTCAATGTCATATTGGATGAAGAAGAGAAGTTTGGAGGATTTCCAGTGTCACTTAATGAGATTGATGATTTTAGGCGTTGCATCACCACATGTAATCTATCGGATCTTGGCTTTAAAGGAAGCATATTCACATGGTGGAATGGTAGGGCAGAGGAGGATGGTATTTTCAAGAGGCTAGATCGATGTCTTGCAAATATAGAGTTCCAGTAGATGTTCCTAGGTTTGGAAGTCACTTATTTGTCAAAAATTGGATCAGACCATTGTCCTATGCTATTGAAATTTGATATTGAAGCTACTCCAATCAAAAAGCCATTTAAGTCTCTCAACTTATGGGTTAAACATGAATCTTTAAAGGAAGTGGTGAAAGCTAACTGGAATGAAGATTTTCATGCGGATCCATTCATCTTGTTCAATTACAAATTGAAGAAAATGAAGAAGACTCTGTCTACGTGGAGCAAATCAACATATGGGGATATATTTCAAAGGATTGCAAGCTTGGAGGAAGTCATTATGGTTCATGAGAGGCAATTTTAGGCAAGACCAACTATGCAGAATAAAGAAAGGTTGCATTTGGTCCAAGCACAACTTATCGGATTTTTGGCAATTGAAGAAGAATTTTGGAAGCAAAAATCGGGTATGACATGGGTCAAAGAGGGTGATAGGAACACAAATTTCCTTCATGTTCAGGTTAAGGGTCGAAGGAAAAGGTTGCAGATTAAAAGAATACAAAATAACATGGGCAATTGGATAGATAAGGACGAACAAATAGCAGAAGAAGTTGTTGACTATTTCAAAGAACAGTTCAGTGAGAGTGTAGCTCCCAATACATTTGGTATAATTGATAATGGACCTTGTTTGGTAGATGAAGAACAAAATGAAAGACTAATTTGTATGCCTACACTAAAAGAGGTTAAAGCAGCAGTTTTTGGGCTAAATGGAGAATCTGTAGGTGGTCCGGATGGGTTTATCGGTGCCTTTTTCCATTCTTGTTAGGAAATTATTGGAGATGATATATATAATATGGTTAAGGCATTTTTCTGTGGTAGGCAACTGCCAAAATCAGTGACTCATACGAACGTTGTGCTCTTACCAAAGAAGAAGGAAATAGTCAGTTTTTTAGATATGAGGCCTATAAGTTTAAGCAATTTTGTCAACAAACTTTTCTCGAGGGTGCTTCATGATAGATTGGTGAGGTTACTTCCTACTTTGATTTCTGAGGAACAAGCATGTTTCATCAAAGGAAGAAGTATTGTAGAGAATGTGCTACTGACGCAAGAAATAATCACAGATATTAGATTAAGAACAAGAGCTGGACCAAATGTAGTAATTAAGCTTGACATGATGAAAGCCTACGACAGACTATCATGGCTATTTTTAACAAAGATGTTGAAGAAATTGGGGTTCTGTGAAAGATTCATTGGTATGATTTATGACATTGTGGGCAATAATTGGTATTCTGTCCGTGTGAATGGCCAACAATATGGTTTTTTAAGTCGTCAAGGGGAGTAAAACAAGGAGATACACTCTCACCTTCATTGTTCATCATAGCTGCAGAGGCATTATCGAGGTGTTTGAATGCTCTGCATTTAAATCTATATTTTTGTGGATTTGGTTTACCTAAGTGGAGTCCAAAAATTATTCACTTATCATACGCATAAGACACTATTATTTTATGTTCCTCTGATGCTACATCAATACAGTTTGTTATGGAGGTGTTATATGCGTATGAGAATGCATCTGGGCAGAAGATAAATAAAGGTAAGTCAGCTATATATTTACACCATTCTGCTCCTATGGACTGTGTTACAAAGGTTGAGATGATAACTGGTATAATGAAGCAAGATTTCCCCTTCACATATATTGGATGTCCCATATTTTATTCACGAAGGAAGATGGATTATTATCAAGGACTTATCACAAAGGTCCTTGACAAGTTACAGTCATGGAGAGGAAAAATTCTATTGATAGGAGGTAGAGTAGTGTTGATCGAGCATGTACTACAGAGCATGCCCATACATCTCTTGTCTGCTGTGAACCCTTCAAGTAATGTGATTAACAAGCTTCATAAGTTGTTTGCTCAATTATTTTGGAGTAGCTCTATCGGAGGAACCAGTAGGCATTGGGCATCATGGAATACTTTATGCATGCCATTTGAAGAAGGTGGAATAGGCTTTAGGTCGTTACATGATGTATCTAAAGCACTTTTCTGCAAACTGTGGTGGAATTTTCGTACAAAACCAAACCTTTGGAGTTCTTTTATTAGTCTGAAGTATTGTAAAAAAACTCAATGCAATAATTGTTCCATGGATAAAAGGGTCACATGTTTGGAGGAAGATGTTAGAATGTAGGGACTCAATAGAGCATCAGATTAAGTGGCGTCCAAAAATGGGATCCTCTCTCTTCTGGTTTGATAACTGGACAGGAGTGGGTGCCTTGTATTTTCTTGTTCTTGTAGGATTTGTGATTGATGAAACCATCCACAATGTCTATGATGTTCTGGAAAATGTGGAGTGGAATGTGGATAAACTGATGGATATTTTACCTGAAGAATATGCATCTCATATTGTGGAAAATATTAAACCTCCGGTAGAGGAGGCTGTTATTGATTATTGGATTCTAGAAACTAGGGGTCATTTCTCAGTTAGATCTGCCTGCCTGTATATTAAAAGGAGGGATTAACCTATAGTAGCTTATAAAATGATTTGGGTGAAAGGTTTGCCATTTAAAATTACTTTCTTTATGTGGAAGAGCAGAGGGAATGAACATAAATCTTTTTGAATATCATGAATATACTTCGCCCCTTATCTCCTCATCTTCTTATTTATAAGCCACAGCTTACTTCGACGTTTTCAATTTCCCATAGAATCTCTACAGATTTCCTAGCCACTATACTTTTCTTTAATCCCCAACATTGAATCCATCTGGCCTATCTGTTCCAGATCAGAGTGTTCCTATTCCTGCTGCGGCAGAGGGTGCTACAACCCCTTCCCGCCGATATTCCTGATCCTTCATCGGTTCCAGCTTCAGGTCCCGGTACTTCCGATGGGGACCTCAGGGAAGCTATTCATATGCTGACTCAGTTAGTGGCCGCTAAGGCCCAAAGATCTCATGATTCCCCTGCATCCTCTAGCGGACAGGGAGATTCCGCCGATCCCAGAGTCAACCAGTTTATGTGGTTGGCGCCTCCAGAGTTCTCAGGTATTGATCTAGAGGCCGATCCGCAGGACTTTCTAGATGAAATGTACAAGACGCTTTGGGTTATGAAGGCTACAGAGACAGAGGGGGTTGAGTTAGCATCTTACAGGCTGAGGGGAGCAGCGTATTCTTTGTTTGAGATGTGGCAGGATTCCCGTGGGGAGGGAAGTCCTCCTGCGAGATGGGATGAGTTCGTTGATGCTTTTATGGATCACTTCTTGCCTGCCGAGACTATGGCAGCCCGTGCTACAAAGTTTGAGGTTCTCAAGCAGGGTAATATGAGTGTGTGGGAGTACCACATGGAGTTTGTGAGGTTGTCCAAGTACGCTCCTCAGTTGGTATCGACTATGGATGCCAGAGTTCGACTGTTTGTTCAGGGCCTCAACCTTTTAGTTGTGAATGAAGCTGCTACAGCTGCCTTGCACTCAGACATGAATTATGGTAAGATAGCATGATTTGCCCAGGCCACAGAGGCTAGAAAATTAAAGATAAGGTCGGAGAGAGAGAGTATTAGCCAGGCCCGGTCGGCGGGCCATTCAGGGAGTTCAGTTGGAGGAGGGAGACAAGTCCAGAGGAGAGGGCCATCAGGGCCATCCCAGTGTTATGCTTAGTCCTCAACCAGTTCACCGCCATCAGTGCCCCGTTATCAGCAGAGCAGTCACTGGGGGCCAAGATCAGGTAGCAGGAGACCCCATCAGTCCGGTCCTCCAGGAGGGAGGTTCCAACAGAAGAGGAGGGATCTTTGCCCTAAGTGTGGGAGGTTCCATACCGAGTCTTGTTACCTAGATATCCCCATATGCTACAGGTGTGGGGTGAGAGGTCATATTCAGCGGGATTGTCGTGCGCCCAGTCAGGACATGGGTAGTGGTTTTGTTCAGCTGTTCGGTTCTTCAGTCGCCGCATCTTTAGTACATCCTCCAGCTCTAGCAGGGCGTGGTGCAGTTAGAGTTGGGGCTCGCGGTAAAGGTGGACCCAGCCGGTTCTATGCTTTGAGTGGTCGCCAGAGTGCGGAGGTTTCCCCAGATGTTGTTACAGGTATTCTGGCTGTCCAAGCCCTTGATTATTATGCTCTTGTTAATCTGGGGTCCTCCTTGTCCTATGTTACCCCATTTATTGCTTCAAGTTTTGGGATAGAACCCGAACAACCTCATGAGTCGTTCTCTATGTCGACTCCAGTTGGTGATTCAATTACAGCAGCACGAGTCTATAGGAATTCTGTTGTCATGGTGGGTGGTCAAGATACCACGGCCGATCTTATCGAACTTGGGATGGTAGATTTCGATGTTATCATGGGGATAGATTGGCTTTACTCGTGCTTTGCTAAACTCGACTGTCGAACCAGAATTATGAGACTAGAGTTTCCTAACGAGTCAGTTATTGAGTGGAAATGGAATGGTGTGGTGCCGAGGGTAGATTTATTTCCTACCTTAAGGCCTCGAAGATGATTAAAAAGGGGTGTATTTATCATTTGGTCCGGGTTACGGACACCACTTCAGAAGTGTCTTCCCTCGAGTCTGTCCTAGTCGTGAATGAGTTTCTTGAAGTATTTTCAGATGAGCTTCCAGGGATTCCGCCAGATAGAGAGATCGATTTCGGGATTGATGTATTGCCAGATATGCAGCCAATATCTATTCTACCACACAAAATGGTGCCAGTAGTGTTGAGGGAATTAAAGGAGCAGTTGAAAGACTTATTAGAGAAGGGGTTCATTTGTCCGAGTGTGTCACCATGGGGCATTCCGATTCTTTTCTTCAGGAAGAAGGATGGGTCGCTTCAGATGTGTATTTATTATCGGCAGTTCAACAAAGTCACTATCAAAAACAAGTATCCACTTCCTCGGATAGATGACTTGTTCGACCAATTGCAGGGTGCGAACTTCTACTCCAAAATTGATTTACGGTCAGGATATCACCAGTTGAAGATCAGAGAGCAGGATATTCCTAAAACCGCTTCAAAACTCGTTATGGCCATTTTGAATTTTTGGTAATGTCCTTTGGACTGACCAATGCTCCAGCGGCTTTCATGGATCTTATGAATCGGGTTTTCATACCGTTTCTTGATTCCTTCGTGATTGTTTGTATTGATGACATCATTGTCTACTCGCACAGTCGGGAGGATCATACTAACCACCTCAGAGCAGATCTGCAGACTCTTCAGCACCAATTGTATGCCAAGTTTTCAAAATGTGAATTTTGGTTGGAGTCAGCCACATTTTTGGGTCGTGTTGTTTCCAGAGAAGGGATTAAGGTTGACCCCCAGAAGATCACTGCGGTGAAGGATTGGCCTAGACCGACAACCCCGACAGAGATTCACAGTTCCTTGGGTCTAGCCGGGTATTATCAGAGGTTTGTGGAGGGGTTCTCTACCCTCGCCTCCCCATTGACTTAATTTACGCAGAAGCCAACTAAGTTCCAATTGGTTGATGCTTGTGAGAAGAGCTTTCAGGAATTGAAATCAAGATTGACTTTAGCACCAGTGTTAACTTTGCCAGAAGGCACGGAGGGATTTATGGTTTATTGCGATACTTCAAGGGTTGGTTTGGGGTGGGTGTTGATGCAACACGGGAAGGTGATAGCCTATGCTTCCAGGAAACTCAATAATCATGAGAAGAATTATCCGACGCATGATTTAGAACTCGCGGCAGTTGTGTTTGCATTAAAAATATGGCGGCATTATTTATATGGGGTCCATGTAAACGTGTTCTCAGACCACAAGAGTCTCCAATATTTGTTCAGGCACAAGGAGTTAAACTTAAGGTAGCGGCGATGGTTATAATTGCTTAAGGATTATGATATGAATATTTTGTACCATCCAGGGAAAGCAAATGTAGTGGCCGACGCTCTCAGTCGGAAGTCTATAAGTAGTCTTTCTCATTTGGAGGAAGACCAGAGGCCATTGGCTTGGGAGGTTTGTCAATTGGCTAGTCTGGGGGTCTGTCTCTCAACCTCAGACGAGGGGAAAGTCATGGTGCATAATGGGGCAGAATCATCCTTGTAGCGGAAGTCAAGGAGAAGCACTTTAATCATCCAGCATTGGCGCAGTTGAAGGAGGCAGTTTTGAATAGCAAGATTTCGGCATTTTCACTCGGGAGCGATGATGGTGTTTTGCGATGCCAGGGAAGGTTATGTGTTCCTGATGTGGATAATATTCGGGAGAGGGTGATGATGGAATCTCACAATTCTAGGTATTCCGTGCACCCAGGTTCTACGAAAATGTATCAGGATCTCCGAGAAATTTAGTGCTGGAGCGATATGAAAAGAGGTGTGGCGGACTTTGTATCTAAATGTCCAAATTGTCAGCAGGTGAAGGCCGAGCATCAGAGGCCTGGTGGGCTAACTCAGCTTATGGAAATTCCAATGTGGAAATGGGAAATGATCAACATGGATACTCAGCGTAAGTTCGACTCGATTTGGGTGATAGTGGATCGACTCACGAAATCAGCTCACTTCTTGCCGGTCAAGTCCATCGATACTGCAGAACAGTACGCTCAGTTATATACCAAGGAAATAGTCAGGCTTCATGGTACTCCAGTTTCTATTATTTCAGACCGAGGAGCCCAGTTCATGCCTAATTTTTGGAGGAAATTTCAGCAAGGTTTGGGTACTCAGGTAAATTCAGCACAGCCTTCCACCCGCAGACTGATGGTCAGGCAGAGAGGACTATTCAGACGCTTGAAGATATGTTATGGGCTTGTGTATTGGACTTCAAGGGTAGTTGGGATGATCATTTACCGCTTATCAAATTTGCTTACAGTAACAGCTTTCACGCTAGTATTCAGATGGCCCCATTTGAGGCATTGTATGGAAGAAGGTGTAGGTCTCCAATTGGGTGGTTCGAGGTTGGTGAAGCAGAATTGTTTGGGCCAGATCTTGTGCACCAGGCATTGGAAAAGGTCAGATTCATTCGGGAGAGGATGAAAACTGCTAAGAGCCGCCAAGAATCCTATGCGGGCGTTCGTCGAAGAGAATTGGAATTCCAAGTTGATGATTGGGTATTCTTGAAGGTATCTCCCATGAAGGGAGTGATGCGGTTTGGGAACAAAGGGAAATTGAGCCCAAGGTATGTCGGGCCATATCGTATTTCTCAAAGGATAGGACAAGTGGCTTATAGGTTGGAGTTACCCCCTGAATTGTCATTAGTGCACTCGGTGTTCCACGTGTCTATGTTGAAGAAAGTGGTTGGAGATCCATCAGCCATCATGTCAGTTGAGACCATTGAGGTTAATGAATAATTATCATATGAGGAGGTTCTGGTTGCTATTCTTGATAGACAAGTCCGTAGATTGAGGAACAAAGAAATTGCTTCAGTTAAAGTATTGTGGCGAAGTCAGCGCGTTGAGGAAGCCACGTGGGAGGCGGAAAATGAGATGAAATAAAGATATCCCCATTTGTTTAAATAAGTCTAGTAGTGATGTCAGAACCCTCATCTCTAAGAAAATTATACTTTATGTTCGGTTCTGTGCAAAAGCACCCCATCTTCCCCTAATTTTCTTATTGTTGTAATTTCCCAATGTGTGCTAAAATTGAACTCGCTGTTCTATTTGGGGTAGTGTGAAATCCTTGAGGTAAATGAACATTTTGTAGAACATATGTGCTAGGCAAGTGATTAATGGTATAATAGGTTGGTAATAATTAATTGAAATGAATATAGTATATTGAGGTGATTGGGTTGTATGGGACTCATTAAAACAACCAAGTTATGTGCAAAAATGTGAATCATGTGCAAATTTGTGGTATAAGAAGAAAGAACTATGTGTAGTTGATAAAATGATTGAATATCTGCAAATTGTTGAGGTAACAACGTTGTGTGTGAGTTGTTGGGTGATTAAAATTGTGTAATGGTGCTTGGAAATGTGTTTCAGGGGCTCTCTGATAGGTAGACAGGTCTAATTACAAAGGAAACTCTTGCGAAAATTTCCAAAATATTGGAGTTAGAAAAAATCTGGAAGCTGCATATCATGATTTCAAAACTAAATGATTTCCAAAAACCATCATTCGAGGACGAATGATTTTTAAGGGAGGGGGGGGGAGGATGTAAAGACCCGTAAAATTTTCTTGTTTAAAAATAATGCCGAATAAGTCCCCGAGTTGTTTTTATTGTGGGAATTTTTGAAACAGACCTAAATTGAGTAAAAAGTACCCCGAAACTTAAAGAATATAATTTTCCAGAAAGTAGGTGTTATGCGACGCACTATGCGATCGCACAACGTGTATGCAGACCGCATAATGGTCGCATACCTGGGCAGATCACTTCCCCATTTAAAGCCAACTATGCGGTCCAGTATGCGATCGCATAACGTGTATGCGGACCGCACAATTGTCGCATACCTGGGCAGTGTGTTCTGGATTTTGGTCCATCTTGAGGGCCATTATGTGGTCAGATCTGCGAACCGCATCACATTCGTGACCGCATTCTTGTGTCGGGCTCTGTTTTTCCTAATTTTTAAAACCCGACCTCAGTTCATTAAAATACCCCTCCCCTTCATTTTAACCATTTTTCGAAGATATTAGAGGGAGGAAAGAGTGGGTTCTAGAGAGAGAAAGTCCCAACTTCATCAAATTGGTCTTCCTTCATCACTCAAGCTTGGAACTAATCAAGTAGAACACAAATTTCTTCACTCTAAGAGGTAAGCCTTTACCCCATTAACCCTAAATTTTCAGATTTTTGTTAACATGAAACATGGGTAGGATGGTTCATGAAGATGGGGTTAAGAATCGTGCATGCATGTACCTAATTTATCATAACCTAGTAAAGGAAAATAGGTTGGAGTAACCTTTCACTAAAAAGAGGTTATTTAATCTAAAAGAACACCTAGTGCTTGATAGAAAGCTCAAATGAGTTCAAGACATGTTCAAGATTCATAATTCTAAGTTTAAATGTGCCGTATTGTGAATTAGATAGAAGGTGCTAGAAGGTCCGGTGATTTGAGATAGAAATTAAGGAAAGATTCTGATTCGAGATATGTATGGCAAACTTTAACCATGTACAATCCTCTTGTGGGGTTCGAGTATATGGTATGTGTACCTTGTTTTGAAATATGTGAATTGATTGTTCAAACGTGTTGAGACGTAAGATTATAATGAAAAAGGGTATTCTAAAATGATGTAAATGAGTTAAACGATTATGGCAACACCGTGTACATGAATTACTACTTTATGAGAGTTATGGTTCCTTGGGCCCAATAAATAAATTATTAATATGAATTTGTATTCCTTGGAATGATGATTCTTGTGATGCAATCATTTGTGGTTGTTGTTGTGAATTTGAATTGTTAAGCGAGGTCGGGTTGCGCACCGCAACATGAAGTAATAAGGTTGATGGGTTGTGGTGATGAGGGTGGCCGAGGTAATAAGGATGGAACGTGATCGTCACTACTGAAACGAAAATCTATGAGCTCTTGAATATGATGATGTTGAAAGGGAAAAAGGAGAGATTGTAAAACTTGTTTGATTTTGGTTGTTTCCTTCCACGTGCATTGGTTAATTGTTTCTATTACTATTTCTTAATTGTGTATTGTTTAATTGTACTTGGGATAAAGTTTGTTTATACATACTAGTACTATTCCACGGTACTAACGTCCCTTTTGTCGGGGGTGCTACATCTTTTATATGGATGTAGGTCGGTCCATAGCAGGTTGCTCAGCCCGCCGTTAGTGGTGCTTTCTCCTCATCCTTTTTCAGCTGTACTGGTGAGCCCCACTTCCTCTCAAGGCCATGTGTAGTTCATGCCATCTCCTTTTGAGTATATTATGTATTGTAAGGTATAGCCAGGGCCTTGTCGCCGGCAAGTATTGTACAAACTCCTAGTACTCTTAGAGGCTCCGTAGACACTATGTGGGTGTATATGTATATTTTGGGCAATGGTTGAATGTACTCGTAATCATGGTCCGTATCGGGAAGTGATCTGTCTATTATGTATGTTTTGGGAAATTTTGTATAATAACGTAAAATGAGGAAAAGTTTGATTTATTGTGGTAATCATACATTTTTAAGCTATGTCACTGTTTCACATAAATAATGTATGCTATAAACACGGGGAAACGCGTTGGGTGGGAAAGGCAAATCAGGTTCGCTTGACTGGGATCACCCGGTTGAGTGTCGGTCGCGTCCCTCGATTTTGGGGTGTGACAGAAGAAGCCGAGAATTTTGTATCCAAATGTGACAGATGCCAATGGTTTGCCAATAACTTGCATCGACCAGTGGAATTATTACATCAAATAATATCCCCATGGCCTTTCATGAAATGGGTTATGGACATAGTGGGACCTCTTCCCACATCTAAAGGACCTGTACAATTTTTACTCGTACTAACCGACTATTTTACAAAATGGGTAGAGACAGAAGTGTTCAAACAAGTGCGAGAAAAGGAAGTTAAAAGCTTCTTATGGCGAAACATAATATGCCGCTTTGGAATACCAAAGGAAATCGTGTGTGATAATGGCCCACAATTCATAGGCTCGCAAATCACAGAATTCTTCAAAAGTTGGCAAATCAAGTGGATCACTTCAACGCCATACCACCCGGTGGCTAATGGTCAAGATGAGTCAACGAATAAGGTCATCATCAACAATCTAAAGAAGCGGCTGGATAAAGCCAAAGGAAATTGGCCTGATGAGTTACCAGCGGTACTATGGGCATACAGAACAACTTCAGAGATAGCCACGGGAGAAACTCCATTCGCACTTGTTTATGGCTCAGAAGCCTTAATACCCGTGGAGATTGGCGAACCAAGCATAAGGTTATCAACATCCATGGAAGGTGTACAAACTCCTAGTACTCTTAGAGCCACGAAGAGAAGCAGCATTGATACGGATGGCAGCTCAAAAACAAATCATAGAGCGTTATTATAACCGTAAAGCTCATCTCAGGTGCTTTAAGATTGGGGACTTCGTCGTGAAAAAAAGTCTTTCAATCAACGAAAGAAGCAGGTGTAGGAAAGCTAAATCCAAAATGGGAAGGACCTTACGTAATTCGAGGCATAGTTGGGAAAGGCGCCTATGAGTTGGAAGCTATGGACGGCAGAGTTCTACCAACAAGCTAGAACGCCATCCATCTAAAGAAGTATTACTTCTAAAAGAAAAGAACCCCCCCCCCCATCAGGTATCACATGTTCGATTTTATTTTGAACATTTAAAAATTTTACTAACTTTTTTAGATGGTAGGCACAAAGCTAACCCATCACTAGATGATGATATTAGACCTGCAAAGACGCGAGAAAATAACACAATTACCAGTCTATGGTTAAACTTTCTGATGAACGTTTTAAAAGGGTTCAGTAGCCATCATCTAAAAAACTATATACCTTCGAGTCCGGAATGTTTTTCCTTTTCAGGAAAAGGACCACAAGGAAAGAATAATCAAGTGCTCGAGATTTCATTCTTCAAAGCTCAAACACTTGGGGGACTATACAGTATGGAAGGCTAAGACGAAGCAAAGAAGACTATCAGAAAGTCAAAAGTTTGAGCCTGAAGACCCATCTACCCAACGAGACAAGTGACACGAGCAGAATCAAATGAAATCAAAAGAGCCATCCAAATACAAAGCCTAATGCAAAAAGAAAAAACCTTTGAACATATTCAGGTTGAAAGGCAAAATATTACTCACGAAAAAAAAATGTACATCTTTATACTTATTCAAAGTTGTTGTTACAAAAACAGTTAGGAGTAAAAGATCATCATCAATGTACTCATTCAAAAAACTGTTCTCAAATAAAACATTTATGGATGAAAGATCTAAATCCTTGTATTTGTTCAAGGAACTGTTATTAAATAAAAACAGTTACGAATAAACAAACATTTCCCTCGTACTTATTAGAAAATAGTTTCCAAAACAGTTGCGGGTAAAACCAAAATCTTTATAAAAACTGTTACTAGTAAAAAACAGTTGTTTCCTTGTATTAATATCGAAAAACTGTTACGTACAAAAAACAGTTACGAAATACAAGAGTATATCAAATCTGTTAAACAAAAACAGTTGCAAACATGAGTTTTAGACGATAACCAAACACATGTAAAATGTCATGGAAGTTCAAACAAAAAACTTTCCTTGGAAACATTCTTAAACATGTGTAAAATTCCTATCACTCTATTGCATTATCATGAAGTTGAGGCGTCTTCTTCATGTCAATTATAAAGGTCCCTCTTCCATAAACTGTGCCTATTACAAAAAAGGTACGAGTAATCTAAAGCATTCCCCATGCAAAACTCGAAGGTAAAACTAAAACTTCGAAAAATGAAGCATGCAAAAGACTTAAGGAGTGAAACAGAAACTCAACAAAAGTAGAACTAACATTTATATATTAAAACGACTAAAACTAAGTATTAACTTATACTTAGCCGTATAAAATTTTTATATACATTGTGATGCCCCTAAGTTGTCATTTGGGGACTTAAAGGAAATCCAAATTTACCCCCGATGGGACTGGGGGTAACCACCAATTGATACTAAGAAAAAGAAAAAAAAGAGATAAACCAACTAAATCTTTTCAAGAGAGGGGTTTGACTTCAGTGGCAGAAGGAGCGGGAGCAACTAGGGATGAAGAGGCATGAGCGGCTGGAATCTCACCATCAGGTGAAGAGAGGTTATGACCTTGTTGAGCCTTCTCCGTGGCTTCCTTAGTTTTGCCTATTTCAGCACTAAGGTCAAAACCCTCTTGATTCATTTCCATCAATGTGTCAAGGCGAGAATTCATATAGGCCCAACTCACATCGACAACAACCACCTCTTCCAAATATTCATAATCCCTTGCCATACTTGAAGCTCAGCTCTCAATCCGTCCTTCTCCGCTTCCGCAGCTTCATGGGCAGCCCTTAATGGAACAATCGACTCCTCTAAAGTTTGAGCTTTGTCTAATGCCCTACGAAGGTCTTCTTGAGTACGAGTGAGTGATTGCACAAGCTCGCCTGAGTATTCCTCCTTCTGCCCCAACAAGTTCTTCAAGTCTCTAATCTCATCTGAGGCATGGGACAGCTGACTCCAAAACACTCTTATCTTTATTAGCCTGACTGCAAGAAGCCCTCTCCACTGCCAATTCTGCTGCCATGAGTCTCATCTGCCGCTTCAAGGTACTCCTTTCCTATTCTAAAGCATCCATGTCAATCCTTAGGCTATCATATTTTGCTCTCCAATTATCAACATCGGCCTGCAACTCTCTCGTCTCTTGGTCCGTGTTTGAAATCCTCTTCATAAGCTCCAAGCCTATAAAGTTAATCTACAAGAAATAAACCAATCAGATATGGTAAATTTCATATACGAGAGTGAAAGAGGATAACATGCATCATACCTTCAAAGAAGTATGCACGACCTCATTGTCCCATGTAAGAGCACCGTGGCTGGCTAGCTTTGCTTTCTCATAAGGACCTATCAAAGGCTTGAGCCACACCTCGGGTTCATCCGTTTTCTTGAAAAGATTCCCCTCAGCTGGAACATCTATTACCACCTGCCGCATCTCTCTGTTGGAAGACCCTACTTCCTTAACGGAAGGCATGGAAGCAGGCAGAGATGGAACAGTAACATGCACGGAAGGTTGAGGAGCCGGAGAAGCCACGAGCAAAGCAGCAGGCACAGAGAGTTGAAGAAGTTACAGTCAAAGCAATAGCAGAAGTTGAGATAGCTAAAGGAACAGACGAAACAGCTTCTCTCAAAGAAGCAGGAAAGACGGCAGCCAAAGGGACGTCGTCAGGAGCAAGATCAACACCCTCATGAATAGGGGAATTTGAAACATCATCAAGGACATGGGGCTCAATCACAGACACGGAAGGCAAGGTTAAGGCTATAAGCTCATCATCTAAAACAATTCGCCTTCTCCATGGCATGTGTACTAAAGCACCCTCTTCTTCTTCTTCTTCTTCTTCTTCTTTTTCTTCTTCTACGGAACGAGACTCACTAAAATTACTCTTCGAGGAAGATGAACCAACAATAATTTCCTGGGCCTGAGCCAGGGACATCTTCGGGATAGATGAAGCAGACACCCCACGAGCAGAGAACCCTATTAAAAGAGAAAAAAGTTAAACGACAAAAAAAAAAGACTCGAGTAAGGAAAGAAGCAAGAACAAGAGCTTCACTTACCATGGGTCTTTACTTGCCAACCATACCTCCCAGCGAGGTACTTCCAAGATCTTTCTTATGAAAGAGCAATAGACAACAATTTTTCTATGCAATCACGAATACCGGAGACATTCTCAAAAGTATTCATGATTGCTGAGAGAAGAAAAAACAGATACGGCGTTAATAAAACATTTTAAGTCAAAACAAGGAAAAGTAAATGTAAGCTAAAAGCATACTCACGTGTGCGATTTCACTTCTCAGGGAAAGGAAGATTTTCTTCACCCACTAAACCAACAGTGGGTACAGCAACATATCGGAGGTACCAACCCCTATCCTTATCATCTCCAGGGGTTACCAGCACTCTTTTTCTTCTATCTGCTGAAGCAAACCACCGGGTCTCTGATGCTCATATTTCACCTGCTGACAATTCAAACATCGAGCCACATAAGCAATAATATCCTTATTCATTCTTTGCCACCAATAATGCTACCGCAAGTCCTGGTACATCTTGGCAGCTCCCGGGTGAATATAATACTTAGAACCGTGAGCCTCCTCAAGGATCAATCACGAAGCCCATCAACATTAGGCACACACACTCTACCCTGCATCCTCAAAACACCGTCATATCCAACCGTAACCTTATTGGAACCACCGTGCCGAACTGTGTCCCTAAGGACCATCAAATATGGGTCATCATCCTGCCGATATCTGATACGCTCAAATAAGGAAGACCGAGCGACTGTACAAGCTAAAACATGGCTGGGCGAAATATCCAACCTCACGAAATGATTATCCAAAGTCTGAATATCTGAAGCTAACGGCCTCTCACCGACTGGAATGAATGCAAGGTTGGCCATAATTACTGCCTTCCTACTCAATGCATCGGCCACCACATTGGCCTTTCCCAGATGATGCAATATAGTGACATCATAGTATTTCAATAACTCTAACCATCTCCTCTGGCTCAAATTGAGATCTTTTTTCTTGAACAAATACTGAAGGTTGTGATGATCCGTGTAAATCTCACACAGCACGCCATAAAGATAGTGCCTCTAAATCTTCAACGCGTGAACAATAGCTGCCAACTCCAAGTCATGGGCAGGATGATTCTTCTCATGAATCTTTAACTGTCGAGACGCATATGCAACCACTCTGCCCTCTTACATCAGTACTGCTCCAAACCCAACACGAGAAGCATCACAATATACCGTGAAAGATCCTGAACCTGATGGTAACACCAACACTGGTGCTGAAGTCAAAGTTGTCTTGAGCTTCTGAAAGCTCGCCTCACACTCGTCTGAAAATTTAAATGGGGCACCCTTCTGAGGCAATATCATCATTAGGGCTGCTATAGATGTGAACCCCTCCACAAAACGACAGTAGTAATCCTCCAAACCCAAGAAGCTCCTAAAATCCGTGGCTGAAGTGGGTCTAGGCCAGTTCTTGATTGCCTCTACCTTCTTAGGGTCTACTTGAATACCCTTTGTTGATAAGATGTGACCCAAGAAAGCTACTGAATCTAACCAGAACTCGCACTTTGAAAATTTTGCATACAGCTGACTATCCCTCAAAGTCTGAAGCACTATTCGGAGGTGCCTCTTATGCTCCTCCCGACTGCGGGAGTATATAAGAATATTATTAATGAACACAATTACGAAGGCATCTAGATAAGGCTTAAAAATCCGATTCATCAAGTCCATAAATGTTGTGGGGAATTAGTCAAATCAAAGTACATCACCAAAAAATTCATAGTGCCCATACCTTGTCCGAAAGGCTATCTTAGGGACATCGGATGCCCTAATCCTCAACTGATGGTAGCCCCACCTCAGATCAATTTTCGAAGACACCCTAGCACCCTGAAGCTTATCAAATAAATCATTAATCCTCGGCAATGGATATTTATTCTTGATAGTAACTTTATTCAACTGTCAGTAGTCTATACACATCCTCATTGATCCATCCTTCTTCTTCACAAACAAAACCGTCCCTCCCCAGGGCGAGACACTAGGTCTAATTAATCCCTTATCAAGTAAGTCTTGCAATTGTTCTTTCAATTCCTTCAATTCTGGTGGGGCCATCTGGTATGGAGGAATAGAAATGGGTTGATTGCTCGGAGCCACATCAATGCAAAAATCATATCCATGTCGGATGGCATCCCCCGAAGGTCTGCAGGAAATATATCAGGAAACTCACGAACAATAGGCACTGACTCTATTGAAGAAACTTCAGCAATATAATCACGAGTATGAGTCAAATAAGCCAAACACCTTTTCTCAACCATGCGACGAGCCTTGGCATAAGAAATCCCTCTGCTGAGAGAATGACCAGGAGTCCCTTTCCATTCTAATCGAGGCAACGCTAGCAAGGCTAACGTAATTGTCTTGGCGTAATAGTCTAGGATGGCATAATAAGGTGACAACCAATCCATGCCTAAAATGACATCAAAATCGACCATGTCAAGAAGCAAAAAGTCTACACTAGTTTCTAGACCCTCAATAACGATTACGCACGAACGATACACACAATCTACCACAACAACATCCCACACCGGTGTAGACACATAAATAGGGACACTCAAGGAATCACGGGGCACAACCAGATATGAGGCAAAATATGATGACACATAAGAATAAGTTGACCCCAGGTCAAATAAAACTAAAGCATCTCTATTACAAACTTAAATGGTACCTGCGATAACGGCATCGGAGGACTTCGCCTCAAGTCTGGCTAGAAATACATACAATCGGGGCTGGGCCCCACCACCCTGAACTACGTCTCTTGGAGGATCTCTGACAGGTGGACCTCTACCTCTAGTGGGATGGCCTCCACCTATAGCATTCTGACCTCTACCTCTGACTACCTGACCCTTACCCCTAGCTGGCTGGGCAGGTGGTGCTGCAGCTGCTGCCGGAACTATAGCACGAGAATTCTGGTACTGAGGCTGATTACCCAAAAATTTCGGACAAGCTCTCTGAATGTGACCCTACTCACCACACTCATAACTCCCATCCTGATACTGAGGCTGACCCTGACGAACCGGCTGACCACGATAATAACTCTAAAGAGGAGGTACTCTGATAGGGGCTAACTGGTTGAATGAGGCAAATAAGTTTCACGGCCACCTGAGGCACCATGGGACGTCTGAAGTGCTGAATTAAATGGCCTGGAGGAATATCCTCTACCCTGAGTGTCCCCGCCTCCATATGAGGCATCGCTGAATCCACCAAAATGGCGAGGTCTCTTGTCTGACCCCTGACCTCCCATCCCGAGAACCGTCTCCACTCTCCTGGCCACATTGGCCGCATCCTGAAAAGAAATCTCGGTCTTTGTCTCCTTAGACATCTGCAACCTGATGGGTTGAGCAAGGCCCTCAATAAATCGCCTGACCCTCTCTCTCTCTCTCTCTCTCTCTGTTGGTAATAAAAGAATAGCATGCCGGGACAAATCCACAAAGCGATTCTCATACTGGGTAACGGTCATGCTGCCCTGCTGAAGACGCTCAACCCGATGACGATTCTCCTCCCTGGTAGTGATAGGCAGAAACTTCTCCAAAAAGATATGCGAAAACTAATCCCAAGTCAAAGCAGGTGACCCAGCTGGTCTAGTCAACAAATAATCTCTCCACCATTTCTTGGCGGAACCAGTCATCTGAAACGCAGCGAAGTCGACCCCGTTGGTCTTCAAAATACCCATGTTCCAAAGAACCTCATAACAGTTGTCGAGATATTATTGAGGATCCTCTAAAGTGGAACCGTTGAAACGAACGGGGAACAACTTGTGAACCTGTCCAATCTCCATAAAGCATCGGAGGACATAGTTGCCCCCTCAACAAGCGGCAATGTAGCAACTGGCTGAACTACCCCAACTAGATTGGTTGTCGGGGTTTGAAGCTGAGGAGTAAAAATCTGCTCAGGAGTATGGGTAACAGGAATCTGGACCCCTCCTCCAGCTTAAGATACGGATACCGCCATGGGGAGCGCGCTAGTCTGAGCTACACTCTCCATAAGGCCCATTAATCTGACCAAAGCATCCTGAAGCACCGGGGTAGCAATAAACCTATCTGGGACCTGAGTTGGTCAAGCTGAAATGGTCTGAGCTGGAGCCCCCCCACTCCCCACCCCCACCCCCAATCAATCTCAATCTGGGGCTCTGCAGCTGGAGGTGTTGTCTGAGCAATGGGTTGTGTCTTTCCCTTGCCTCGGCCCTTGACGTGGCCTCAGCATCTTCCCCTAATAGGAGTTGCTGCTGCTGGAAGACCGGATGTTGTTCAGCGGAAGAAGAAGCACATATCCTCGCCATCTGCGAGAGAATAGAAGAGTTCAATCAGTAGTTTTGAGATATCAAGAATCGCACGACAAAGTAGAAATGAAAATTGAGTTTGTTCCTAACTTCATAGCCTCTGAAAGATAAGTACATATGTCTCTGTACCGATCCTTCAGACTCTATCAAGCTTGTTCATGAATTGTGAGACCTAGGCAACCTAGTGCTCTGATACCAACTTGTCACAACCCAAATTCCAAACCCACGGGATCGTGATGGAGCCTAACACAATACTTTCTAGGCAAGCCAATGTTAGAAATTTACTAACCGTTTCTATAAAAGTTTACATAACACAATAGAACAATCTTACGATAAAACAAATAAATCTAATGCTTTCAAATAAATGACTTCATGAATAATATTAGATAAAATGAAATGAACCACGAACTAGTACCATTTATATATCTAACCAGGGTCTGGTGTCACAACTCACGAACTACTAATGAGTACTACAAGTATTTGGCTGAAAGAAAAAAAATATCTCTGTTTAAAACAACAACTAAATAGTGTAGAGAAGGCTCCAGGAGTCTGCGAACGCCAGCAGATCTACCTCGTGTCTCCGTGAAAATGTGCAGCTACGACTCGAAATTAACTCTGGCTGGTACCTGGATCTGCACAAGAAGTGCAGAGTGCAGTATCAGTACAACCGACCCCATGTACTTAGTAAGTGTGGAGCCTAACCTCGACGAAGTAGTGATGAGGCTACGGCGGGGCATTTTATAAAATAACCTATGAACAATATATAATACAGCAAGAAGGAAATAATAATAAACTAAATAATCGGTAACTTGCAACATTAAATAAAAACAACTCGGATAACTTTTCCAACTATCAGCTATAACCAAACCTTCTCAAATTTTCCAAGTTTCAATTTAAATCAGAGTATGAAAACCTTTTAAATAAAATAGGTAGTATTCCAAATAATTATTTTTTTTTTGAAAATCAGTAAAACATAATTATTCTCCCTTATCGCTCCTTGTTGCGGTGCGCAACCCACTCCCGCCTGTCCTCCCTTATTGCTATCGCGCCCCCTCTTTCCTCGCGGAGATCGGGTTTATGACATTCTGTTGGGACAACCCTTTCCTTTTGGGAAAGGGGTTTGTTTTTTGAGAGTCGCCACCTAATGATTTTTAAAGGTGCGTTAGGACACCAAAGAGGTTCATTTACAGCTACGTTGTTAACCAGATATAGGGTAAGGGCTTGAAATTATCCTAAGGGAAAGGTGTTAGGCACCCCTCAGGATCCACAAGTGTGGTTCCCGGCCAAACAGCTTTTGTGAATTTGTAATACTTAGCAAACAAACAAATAAAGGCTCAAATAAGAATGGATTTAAGTCTTAAGCATGTAGATGTTTGAAAATAGTAAAGAAGGTTAGATTTTGAAAGGATTACGATCTAAGCATATAAAGGGTATCCTAGGTTTATAATAATATGGATCACATCAGTACAATACCCGGTAATCACTCCTCAAAGAGGGGCTACACGTGGTATTAGAGCACCGGTCATCATATCCATCCCACTCCGTAAAGGTAATTAGAGCAACTGTTGGTCTCGACCTCTATTGCATGTTGTTACTCGTCCCTTCCTATCAGTCCCGAAGGAATTTAGGATTTCTATCCTATAAGGGAGGTGCTAGGCAGACCCTCAGGTTTAAAAGCAAAACACTAAGCGACAAATAAGAAACATATAGGACTGCAATTAAGGGGATAAACATACAAACAGGAAAAGGCTCAAGTACCTCCACACATAGTACACATAAACAGCATGACTCATACACAGTTAAGGTCCAGATTAAGGTTCAGATCCTAAGCATGGTATCTAAGTGATAACACAAAGACAGATTTATTTCATAACTCAGAGAGGAAGTCTTAATCAGGCTTGCCTATTGGTCTTAAACATGCTGACAGTTGAACACTAATCACAAAGGAAAGTTCTGGTTTTATTTTAACTGATTTCCTAAGGCTTGCCTAGGTGTAAAATAACATGCAGCAATAGTTTGGACTAGGTGTTGTTAAGCGAGTATGAATGAAATCCTAAAATATGGTATCTAATGCACAGGTAGGGATGCATAATGATGCATATGCAGAGTTCTAAGAAGGATTTCTAAATACTCACAGCATTATGCGCGATTTAAGAATATGCAAGAGTACAATTTGTTAGTGTTATCCAGGGACAGGATTTCTAAGTGTACATGGCAGCGTAGAGCATGATTGTAAAGTACTGGTTATTAACACATTTTTTAACGCATGATTTTCTAAGTGATATGATAATGAGATGGACATGCTGAAAACAGTGAGTGTAAGTCCTAGGGAACATGATCTCTAATGCATGAAATGAGTCCTAGGCATAGTTTCTATTGCGCAAGTAGGAATATAAACCTAATAACATGCCTTCTACCCCTTTTAATAGCTAAAGCATGCATAGTCACCCCTTCCCTTTCCATTATCCATCCTCAAGGAGTTGTTTACAACAATTATTACAGGCCATTTGCATGAATTACATAACTGAATAATGAAAAGAAGAAGTTATACTATAGGGAGCCTACTGATAGGCCCAGAATCTCCAGAATCATCATTTCCATTAGTTCATAGACTTTCATACAAATCCAGGTGTCTCAAAGTTCCCTAAGGATCTTAAGGGATCCCGGGCAGTGCTCACACCCAGATTTTCATACAAAATTGAGTAAGTACAGTGTGGAATGGCCAGCCTTTGTGTGTAAAAGTTCAGAGGGAGCTCAAGGGTCCCAAAGCAATGCTCACACTAAGGGGGCAGAACTTAAAGGTCTAGGAGTATAATAAGAGTGCTTGACATAGTTTTGAAAGAGTTGAGTTGGAAAAACAATTTGAGAATGAGTAGTTTGAAATAAATTTTGGAGAACAGAAGATTTTGCTTTTAGTGAAAACAGTTTGAAAGAAAGGGATTAGGACAATCAACAACTCAGAACCACATCAGCATGCATAGTACAGGGGAGCAGTCACAAACAGGGAATAAGGGATTGGGGACAAGTAGGCTGTTCATGAAGCAGATTTGCATACAAGTTAATACCAGAGAAATACTAAAGTATCACAGAACTTTAACAACCACAGAACAATTTTCATAAAGATGTTCAGGCCAGAAACTTAACGGAATCAGATTGAGGGATGCCAAAGAGGAAGTACATAACAAACAGAGTTACACACAGGTCCAGGGGAAAGGGTTACAGCATATGTTCAGAATTACATATAACTAAGTGACAAAAATACATGCTTATAGTGTGCTGGGGATTAGGGGTAAGACAGAGTCCTAGTGAAACATATAAGAAGGCAGTAAAACATGTTGAAACTAAAGGGAAAAGGATAATCACATTGGTAAAATAACAAATTGGCATGCTAATTGCAAGGTAGATAGCAGAACCACAAGTAGAAGCATAATAGAAACAAAAGGAATCGCAATATTAAAGAGGCATGTTGTTTTGATGCTTTAAGTTAAACTGAAAAACATACCTGTTAAATGAGAGACTAAGTGCATAGTGAGGAGCAGTAGAGTGTATAGTTGAGTGCAGAGCAGTAGAGTGTATAGTTGAGTGCAGAGTAGTAGAGTGTATAGTTGAGTGCAGAGTAGTGGAGTGTATAGTTTCCCGGGCTTGGCTTGCAGCCAACTGAGAATAGCAAGTAACCAGCAAGATAACAAGAGAGAATATGTGTGTGTAAGAAAGTTCAGAACAGTATTTGTTCGTGTCCTTGTGTTAGTGAAAGACTAGAGTATTTATAGCTTTTCAAAACGAGTAGAAAATAAGGTAACAAGTACTGATTAATCAATTAATATTCAATTAGAACCAATCACAGACCTGGACTCCCTGATCACGCTCAACTATGTCTAATAAAAGACTGAGCGGGCGTTGCAAATATAATCCGGGGTATTATGCCCAGAGTCGATCCCACAGGGAATTTACGTATCAATTAATTCGTCAGAATACGCAACCTTTACTCAATCATTTCTCTCAAGACTTTTTAGTATAACTTGGTGATGTTTTACTAATTCTACTGACAATGATAATAAACTAGCAATTACTAACAATGTGTTGTAAATAATGATAATAAAGGTCTAAGGTTATGGTTTCCCCCGTTGGTGAATTCTTCCTCGGATATTTATTATAATTTAATTAGTCATATCTATCAATCATAAACTCTCTATCTATCACAAATATCTCTCAAGTAATTATGATAATTGATCACGCTCAACTATGTCTTATAGAAAGACTAAACGGGCGCTGCAAATATAAT
>ML375188.1:102123-146274 GCA_005239525.1 Nicotiana knightiana | reverse complement strand
TGGAAAAGAACCGCGGTCCAAAGAAAAACCAAGGGGAAATTACTACACTACCTAAAATAAAAAAAATTTGGTATTTTCTCTAGACTTACTTCCCCCAAGAAAACTGTCTAGGAGATACATCGTCAGGAAGAGTCCACATATTTCTAAAAAAAGGACTAACAGAAAAAAACTACAAAACTTACAAAAAAAAAAACTTACTAATACTAACAGGAAAAACTAAAACTACTAACAAGAAAGCACACTAAACACAACAAACCACAAAAAATATGTACAATACCCCACACTTAAATCATGCAATGTCCTCAGTGCATCACATATAGACAAAACAATAAATAAAAGTAAGGTGCAAGAAACTCCCTGACCAAGTAGCGTTTACATCCTCTCCATTAGTTTTGATTTCCATGCTCCTTCGAGGAAACACTTGAATCACTATATGCCTCCACTTTGAACTTATGAATTGGACCCCAAGTTTTGATTCTGCTCTATGATCATGCTCCTGGGGTGGTGGAACAAATCTGCCTGGCCCAATAAAACAATGTAGTAATCTGCGCTTCTTGGCCTTTCGATGAGATGTGTATTCCCGACTTTCTGGCAAGAAGAATTCCAGAATGTAGGCATCTTGTTCTTTATTCCCTGGCTCTTCAAGTGGTTCAGGTGACTCTATTTTCATATCATCATCCAAACACAATGTGAAAAAATGGTTGGAGTTTGTACCAACATCCTCAACACTAATGACACTATATTCAACAAAATATGTATCATCAATGTCCTTGGTTAACTCTAGTATATTTTCTACCACATCGACATCCTCAAAATACGGTCTGGACTTCTCCACTATCACTTCCTGTACGTCATCATCCATGGGTTCTTTGTTCCTATTAACCAGATAAGGTGGCTGCGGTTTCAGTTCCAACCTGGGTGGTTCTTCAATAGATGGCCTGGCCGGCGGGATCTCTCTTTCCTTTACGTATAGTGACTCAAACTCGAGAACCTTTGGCCATACCCCTTTTTCATCAAGTGCTAACACCCAATCTGCCAGTTCTTCACCATTCATATCATCTAGATCCATCAAACATTTAGTAAAAGGGTCCCCAACAGTCAGGGACGCATCATATTTTTCCGGGATCACGTTCACAACATCAATAAAAGAGCAGTTGGCGAACTCATTTGGTCGCCTCATAGACTTCTCCACGTTGAACGTGATTTCTTCATCATTGAGCCTCATCTTCCGTTCACCATTCTCACAATCGATAAGGGCTCTGCCTGTGGCCAAGAATGGCCTTCCCAAGATTATGGGAATTTCCTCATCCACTTTACAATCTAGTATCACAAAATCATCAGGGAACACAAACTTACCCACTTGCACCAATACATCGTCCAGAATGCCTGACGGTCTTTTTTACCGTCTTGTCAGCTAGCTGCAATACCATTGGAATTGGTCTGGCTCTACCAATCCCCAGTCTTTTATATATGGCCAGCGGCATCAGATTAATGTTGGCCCCCAAGTCACATAGAGCTTTGGCGAAAGCTAATTTTCCAATGGTACAAGGAATTGCAAAACTCCCTGGGTCAGACAACTTTTCAGCAATAGGACGCGTCACTACCGCACTACAAGTCTGAGTAAGGGTGACAGTAGCCAGATCTTGGAAGTCAAATTTTTTGGACATCAAGTCCTTCATCATTTTAGCTTAACCAGGCATTACCTTCAACACATCAATCAATGGGATATTTACCTGTATTTGCTTTAGCATGTCCAAGAACTTTTTGTACTGTTCATCCTTTTGGTATTTGGCCAGCCTCTGAGGGAATGGAGCTGGCGGTCTCTTTTTCCCAGTGATTTGGGACTTTTCTTTCTCAGCCACCACCTCAACTACCGGCTCCTAGGCTATCTCCACTTCTTTTTTAGTCTCACTCTGTGCACTGGGTTCTCTTTCAGTAGGTTGCACTGTTACCTTGGTCAAGTTTGTTGAATCATCAAGTTCAATCGGCATGGGTACCAGTGTCTCGGCATGCCTGCTTTCACGAGCTCTCTCCAGTTCCAAGTCTAAATCCCTACCATTGCGGAGAGTCACTGCCATCAGCTGCCTTGGGCCCTGGTATGTAGGATTTACCTGAGTATCTGCAGGTAAAGTCCTACGAGGATGATTGTTCACTGCCATAGATATCTGTCCCAACTGTACTTCAATATTTTTAATAGCTGCATCATGTACATCTACTCTCTCAGTGATTTTGGCATTTGACCCAATAACTTGCTGCATCATAGCTTCTAACCTGGAGATCCATCTTCTTGCCTTCCCCTTGTTGATGCTGAGGAGGGTAGTATGCTTGTTGTTGATTCTGATGGTTATAATCTTGTGGCCTCTGATATGGTGCTGCATTACCTTGTGGTCTCATGACACCCATATTTCCACTGTTTTGTTGTTGGTGAGGTGGTCTATATGGTTGAACTTGCTAACCCCAGTTCTGCCCCCTTGTCTCTGGCTTCCATAATTCGACACATAATTCATGTTTTCTGGATAAGGAGGGTGATCACATTCTGAATTCCACTGATTACCGAATGGTTGACTAATACAAGATGTGCATAAGCCTCTATTGGTTGTATGCATGATGTGTACCTGTTGTTTTTGCCCTGATTCCTCCACCTTCTTAGTTAATACTCTCATCTGTGTTATCAAGGTGGCCACGTTCTCTGCAATAGTATTGGAGGGATCAAATGGCACTGAGTGAACTACAGGAATAATGGGTGCATTCCTTGTTGTCCATCCTGAATTCTGTGCCATTTTATCAAGGAAGATCTGACTTTCTCTCCACGTTTTGCTCAAGAATTCTCCACCAGCTGATGCATCAACATTTGCCTTAACAGTATCAGCCAGACCCATATAAAAATGCTGCCGCAACATCTGCTCCGGAATACCATGCTGTGGACAAATAACCAGCATTCCCTTAAATCCTTCCCATGTCTCCTGCAATGTTTCAACCGGTTTCTGTCTGAAGCTCAAGATTTCATCAATTTGTTGAGCAGTGTTGTTGGGTGGATGAAACTTATTCACGAACTGCTTAACTAACTCCTCCCATGTGGTAATGGAATTGATGGGGAGTGAGTTTAGCCAAGTCTGGGCAGCTCCAGTCACTGAGAATGGAAACAACAACAGTTTTATTGCCTCTTGAGTGACGTTTGGCTGCCTCTGTGTTTTGCAAATTGATAGGAAGTTCTTCAAATGCTGCTGGGGGTCTTTGATGTATGACCGTGAGAATAGTCCTTTGTTCTGTACCAAGTGCAACATATTATTTGTAATCTAGAAGGACTCAGCCTGTATTTGAGGGACTAGTATCATAGTGGTCAAATTCTCTGCCGTGGGTTGTGCCCAGTTATATAAAGGATCCTCTGCCCCCTATCTGCGCAACTGGGTCTAACGCACCATCCCCATTGTTGTTCCAGTTGTTTGGATCTTCCATGTCGGGTTCAAGTTGTTCAATTGATGGTTGTTTTTTGCTTTTCCGGTTGGCCCCGATTTAGGGCCTTAAAAACTTTCTCGGGTTCTGATAAGGCTTCAACTACTTCACCAGTTATCGATGAGTTTCTAGGCATTCACCTGTACAACCAAGTTAGCAGACATTAAATTTTCAATGTATAAAAGAAAATTGAAGAAAATTGGCTATATTTCAGAATTTTGTATTTCTTCCAACTTCAATTGATAACACCGTTAAGTCCCCGGCAACGGCGCCAAAATTTTATCACGCTCAACTATGTCTTATATAAAGACTAAACGGGCACTACAAATATAATCCGGGGTATTACGCCCAGAGTCGATCCCACAGGGAATTTACGTATCAATCAAGCAGTCAGAATACGAAACTTTTACTTAATCAATTTTCTCAAGACTTTTGAATATAAATTGATAACGTTTTACTATTTATACTAACAAAATTAATAAACTAATGATTAACTAACAATATGGTGTAAACAATTATAATAAAGGTCTAAGGTCATGGTTTCCCTCGTTGTTGAACTTCCTTCGTGGATACTTCTTATAGTTTGATTANTGTTGTTCAAACAACTACCTAAATATGCACTCTCTCTCAAGTAGATACATAATAAATAGGAACAGCTAATTGAGGGCCCTTCAATCAACTACAACAAGAACGTAGTTGAACAAATAGAGTTTAATCAACCAATCAATGCTATATTAATATCACAATAATTTCATCCCCCAACGGGTTCCACCAAAACCCTAGATTAAAGAAATTAGCTACTCATGCTCATAATAATCAACTCTAAAATAACTTGCATTATTAAACTACAAAGTAATGAATAAAAGCTGTAAAAATCAATGTTTTGCTTCTCTGAGTAGTATTCCATAGGCGTCTCTTGTATCTAATTAAAAATCCCCCCAAAGTTGTGTTTTTGGGTCTATTTATATGTTTGGGATAAACCCTAAACGTGTAGGATACTTCTATTCAAACCAGAAAACACTTAAAATCTTCAAAACTCGGATTGGACCAGACTAGGGACCTGGATTTATGGCCCAAACGCTTGGATAAAGCCAGGCCAGGCTTGGCCTTAAGGCTCAAACGCCTGGATAACGCCTGGTCTTACCAGTCTTTATAGCCCAAATACCCAGCTATAGCTTGGTATGACCAGGCTTTACCGCCCAAACGCCCGGCTATAGCCCGGTGCACTCCTCTTTGCCTCTTGAGCGTATTTTTGACGTTTATGCATCCATTTATCTCGGCTTTCATATCCAATTCACCTACACAAGAAATAGACTCCATTAGGCACATACAAAGTTTATTTTTATCATTAACGCACATAAAATGTAAGGCACATAATGCGTTAATCATGAATTCTAGCCACACATCAATATGTGTACATATGAGCACCTGAGTCGCAGGTATGATTCGCGAGCAGGCTAGCCTTATTATTTTTATGTTGACCGCATCGCATGATCTATTCACGAGCGAGGAAAAATAGATGCATCTATGGTTCGAGCCGTTCGACCCTTCGGCAGTGCACAATTTATTATTGTTGGTCCGTGTCGTTCGACCCTCGGCATTGCTTGCACATGATATTTACTGCGTATTTGCTGTGATTTATACATATTTATCGGCCTAAGGAAGTTTTAGTGGCCTGTTATGAGGAAGTAGAATTGATGTGTAAAATGTGAAATAAGTCTGATGTTTCTTATCCCTGATTATGATTTAAATTGTCAACTAAAATGACGAAGATTTAAAGTGTTAAATTTGGAAGGAGCTGATATTATTTATTCCTGATTTTCATAAATTGTCTATGACATTTATGCTTAGTGTCTCACTTGAATATACTAAATTTACTTGTAGCAAGTGTCTAATTCGACCTCTCATCACTACCTCTCTGAGGTTAGGCGGGTGACTTACTGAGTACACGTTGTTTTCGTACTCATGCTACACTTGCTGTGCATTTTTATTGCACAGGTACCTTCATAGCGATGTGGCTGGTTTGGAGACTTAGGAGAGCTGCATTATTCGGAGGCGATACATAGCTGAAAGAGTCTCCCTCGTATTGTATTGATTTTGTTTTAAATTTCGTTGTCCACTTTGTATCTCGGATAAGCTTTGTAATGATTGTATTATTCTTAGAAATTGCTCATGTACTTGTGTAACCGGGTTCTGGGATGTGTTTGGGGTATATTTGCTAGAAATGGAATATTTAAACCATCGCATTTACTTAACAGATTTTGTTTAGTTATTACGTAATAAGTTAGAGGTAATGATTTCAAAAATGTTAAAACGGGAATTTATTTCAACTAATCAATGATTGGCTTGCCTGATGATGGTGTCCATCACCATCACGACTTTAATAGGTTTTGGGTCGTGACACATACCCTCAAAACCAGATTTAAGACTATTACTTACCTCAACCGCGTAGAAATCCTACTCCAAAATACCCTTTCCTCTTGAATCGGCCTCCAAATGCCCAGAATCTATGAAACGATCCGACCGTCGTTTTGCGTTATCAGACCCCGTTCCCCTAAATGAAACTTCCCATAGCGGCTTATTGTGATATATGACTTGTGGGGACGGGCGGTCCGAGATTCAGAAGTGTTTAGAGCAATATTGGAACACTTGGTTCCTTCAGGTTGGCCTTTAAGGCTAAGTTTGACTTCGGTCAACATTTTTAGTAAACGACCTCGGAATCGAGTTTCGACGGTTCCGGTAGCTTCGTATGATTATTTTACCTGGGCGTATGTTTGGAATGGATTTCGGATGACCCGGGAGCATTTCGACGCCCAATATTGAAATAAGAGTTCCTTAAATTCCTATTGTGGTTTGGGACGTGTTTTATAGTTATTGAGGTCCGAACGGAATTTCGAGATCGGAAATAGTTCCGTTATGTCATTTATGACTTGCCTGAAAAATTTGGTGTCATTCCGAGTAGTATAGGTTGGTTCGGCGGGTTGTTAGCGAAGTCAAGAAAACTTAAAGTTCCTAAGTTTGGTTCTAGGGGTTTTGAGGTGTGATTTTGTGTTTAAACATTGTTGCGGGTGTTTCGAAGGCTCGAGAGAGTCTGTATTATGATTTGGGACTTGTTGGTATATTTGGACGGGGGCTCGGGTGGGCCCAGGTGCCTCTCGGGCACCAAACGAGGCCAAAAACCAGCTGAAGCAGTTGGTGGTGCACCTGATCTGGTGTGACCGCAGGTGCGGTTGCCCAGAAGCAGGTGCGAGACCGCTCCTACGGTCCAGACCTCGCAGGTGCGATTCCCAGGTGGGTTGCCCAGTTCTCGCAGGTGTGGGCTCCTTTCCCGCGGTGCGGAGCCGCAAGAGCGGACTCCATCCTGCAGGTGCGAGCCCAAGCCCTTGTCCAATTTTCCGCAGGTGCGGTTGTCGAGTCACATGTGCAGAAACCTCTGTAGGCAGAAAGGTCTTTAGGTGCGGGATTATCTCATTCCCACTCTATTTTCTTCCAGCATAGGCAATTTTGAGAGCTTGGAAAAGAGCCCCAAGACCCAGTCACTGTGAGGTAAGTAAATTCTATCCTAAAGTTAGTTAATGCATGAATTCCTAGTTTAGTTAACTACCTAATTAGTGAAAAAATTAAGGATTTGGGTAGTAACCTAGGGCCTTCGAAAAATTTTAGAAAATTATGCGTTCATTGTCTATGAATTCATACAAAAATCATATATTAACGATCCTTAGATTATGGGTGAGTGTTTCTTTCGATAATTTTCGGAATCTGAGCATGCGGGCCCGGGATTAAAATTTGGTTTTTCTTCAAGAATGATGAATTTGACTAAATAATAGGAGAATTCCATGCTTTGAGTATAATTTGATATATTTACGTAACATTTGGTTAGCTTCGAGTCCCTTGGGTGACGAGTTCAGAGTTTCAGGTGCATTCTTGACCCAGGGAGTAGGTGTGACGCGAGGGGAGTCTCCTTTCTAACCTCGTAAGAGGGAATTGTCCCCGTAGGTGTTTTAAATTCTATATGTAATAATTGTGGGGGATAAGTACGTACAAAGTGACGAGAGTCCGTACGTAGCGGCTATTATTATTATTATGTCCGGGTAGTTAGGTCCACATCATGCCTTATGGTTTACTTGAAATGAACTATATGCTTAATAAATTAAATGTTACATGCGGCTTATTTCCCTAATATCATGGATTAAGAAAATTTGTAAGGAATTGTTTACTGAAAAGTAATTTAAAAAGGAATATTGTGTGTGTATGTGACCACTTCACAATTTACGTTCCGCGAGCGGAGTGTGATTTTCCCCACTCTTATGGGAGCGGGCCGTACGCCACGGAGGATTGGAAGATGCACTTATGGTTCGGGCCATTCGTTCCTCGACAGTGCATATAGATGATTACTTTATGGAAATGATGCACTTATTGTTCGGGCCGTTCGATCCTCGACAGTGCATAGAGATGATTACTTTATGGTAAGGTGCACTTATGGTTCAAGCAGTTCGACCCTCGGCAGTGCACGGTTACGACTATCTTATGGATCAGGCCGGTTGTCCTTGTCCTGTATGCGCATGATTTATTTGTTACTAAATTCATGGACATTGATTTGACAGATATTTGGGGGAATGTGAAGTAGTAGTTGTTTATTTATTACCAATACTTCCTTGGTCTTCAGTGCCTTATATAAATTTGTTGCTTCACTGCCTTTACATGCCTACTGTTTTCATCATATTCTGTTAAATTATATTGTTGGACCTTAGTGACTGTCCAGTCGACCTCTCGTCACTACCTCTTCGAGGTTAGGCGGGATACTCACTAGGTACATATATATATTTATGTACCTATACTACCTTTCTGTACTTAATTGTACAGGTTCTGAGGCTGGTGCATCTGGTTGTCAGACTGGAGCTTGATTATGATATTAGACAGACCTGACTTCACGGTGAGCTGCTTTCCCTTGGCGATCTCCGGCAGCACCATGGGGTTTCTTTTGCTTATTTCCCGTCTATTTCTTTCAGACAATGGGACTGTATATTATATCTTTTATATATTCTGTTAGTATGCCCGTAGGACTTGTGACACTAGTTCTTGGCACACACGTGTTAGTTATTATGGATTACCAGTCTGTATATATATTGGCTCATGCATCCTCATGACCGCTTTTGATTAAAAACTAGCTAATTATCCTTGTCGATTTATGTCTTAAGTTTTAAAAACTGAGTATATGTTGAAATGCTTAATCTAATAAGAAAGAACCCTTAGTAAATTGAGTGTTGGCTTGCCTGACCCCGATGTTGGGCGCCATCACGACCTAAGTTAGTATTTTGGGTCGTAACAACATGGTATCAGAGCACTAGGTTCACGTAGGTCTCACAAGTCACGAGCAAACCTAATAGAGTCTTGTGGATCGATACGGAGACGTCTGTATTTATCTTCGGGAGGCTATAGGGTGTTAGGAAACCTCTCTTTGTTCTTATTCTATCGTGCAGTCGATGGTTTAATAAATCTCATTCTTCTATTCTCTCACAGATGGTGAGGACGCGTGCATCTGATGTTCCAAACCCGGGAAGGGACGCTACCCCTGTTGTCCGAGGTCGCGGGAGGGCACCGGTCCGAGGTAGGGGACGAGGGCGTCCCAGAGCTATTCTTGTTCCACCACCAGAGGAACCTATCATAGAGGAGCAGGACGAGGTGCCTCCAGCAGATCCTGCTCCAGTAGACTTCATGACGACGCCAGGCTTCCAGGCGGTCATGGGCCGTATGACGAGATTTATGGACACTATGTCCTAGGCTGGTTTATTTCCAGCAGATCCTGCCACTTCTCAAGAGGGAGGGGGAGTCCGACCCCTACTGCCCAGGCTGCAGGCCAGATAGTAGCATTACATCATACCCCGGGTACACTACCCATGGGTGGGGTCCAGCTTGTTGCAGCAGCACCTGAGCCCAGACCAGATACGGTCGGCGATCCCCAGAAGTTATTGGATAGATGGACTCGATTGCACCCTCCAGTCTTCGGGGGTGAGTGAGGCAAGGATGCCCAGGATTTTGTGGATAGGTGCAGGGACAAACTGCACAACATAAGGATATTAGAGTCCAATTGAGTGGATTTCACTACCTTCCAGTTGGAGGGCAGAGCTCCTAGGTGGTGGCAGTCCTATATTCTCAGCAGGCTAGAAGATTCTCCTCCTGGCACTTAGGAGCAGTTCACGCAGATGTTTCTGGATAGATATATCCCACGTTATGAGAGGGAAGAGCTGCGGTATCAGTTTGAGCGGCTAGAGCAGGGACAGATGTCAGTGACAGATTATGAGGCCACATTTTCAAAGTTGTCTTGCCATGCACTCATGATACTACCTACTGATGTAGAGAGGGTGCAGATATTTGTGGTTGGGTTGCATCCAGGTATTAGGGCCACCATGGCCCGAGAGGTGGAGATGGGTACTCCGTACCAGCTTGTGGTAGAGATTCCTCGCAGAATCGAGGGGTATCGGTCGAGGAGCAGGGGCAGCAGGACAAGAGGGCTAGATTCTCCGGAGATTTCAGAGGTGCCCCAGCTAGGGGCAGAGGTCAGTTTAGTAGTAGTCAGCCCAGTAGGCCTTCATATTCAGCACCTCCACCACCTCCCCGAGGTGTTCCAGTGAGGCCTCATTTCAGTGCCATGCCAGAGCGTTCCTACCGTCCTCCAGCCATTCAGGGTTCACCCAGTGGTTATCCCAGCCATCCGAGATCCTCCGACCTCTACTTCAGTGCTATGCCAGAGGGCCCACATCTCCCTCAGGCCATTCAGGGTTCTTCTTCGGGGCAGCAGACTATGGTACTAGGGGGTTGTTACGAGTGTGGAGAGCCAGGTCATATGAGGAGGCATTTTCCCAGGTTTTGGGGCAAGGCCGTACATTAGGGTTATCAGCCGATGGGTCCAGCACCAACAGTCCGACCACCTAGATGTGGAGGACAGGTCAGCAGAGGTCGTCCGAGAGGTGGAGGCCAGTCAGTGGGAGGTCAGGCAGCTCCTCTTCACTCTGGTGGAGCTCAGTCTTCCGGTACTCCAGCTAGATTCTATGCCATTCTAGCAAAATCTGATGCAGTGGCCTCAGACGCCGTGATCACAGGTATTATCTCAGTATGTGGTAAAGAGGCTTCAGAATTATTTGATCTAGGGTCTACCTATTCATATGTTTCGGCATTATTTACTCATTTTCTGGATGCTCCTCGCGAGTCCTTGGGTTCTCCTATATATGTGTCCACTCTTGTGGGCGATTCTGTGGTGGTAGACCGGATCTATCGGTCTTGTGTGATCACCTTTTGTGAGTTCGAGACCAGAGCGAACCTTTTATTGCTCGACATGGTTTATTTTGAGGTTATTCTAGGTATGGATTGTCTATCTCCTTATCATGTCGTGCTAGATTGCCATTCCAAGATAGTTACTTTAGCCATGCCCGAGTCGCCTAGGCTGGATTGGAAAGGTTCCTCAGTTAGTGCAGCCAGCCGGGTTATTTCATTCTTGAAGGCTAGACATATGGTCGAGAAGGGTTGTCTGGCCTATCTTGCTTATGTGCGGGACACCACCGCCGAGTCTCTGACGATTGATTCAGTGCCAGTTGTTCGAGAGTTTGCTAATGTATTTCCTTCAGACCTTCCAAGCATGCCTCCGGATCGTGATATTGATTTCTGCATTGATTTAGCTCTAGGAACCCAGCCTATATCTATCCCTCCGTACCGTATGGCTCTGAAAGAGTTGAAGTAGTTGAAGGAGCAGCTTGAGGAGTTGTTGGCTAAGGGGTTCATCAGACCGAGTGTATCGCCGGGGGGTGCTCCAGTTCTATTCGTGAAGAAAAAGGATGGGTCCATACGGACGTGTATTGATTACTGCCAGTTGAGCAAGGTCACTATTAAGAACAAGTATCATTTGCCGCGCATCGATGATTTGTTTGACCAGTTGCAGGGTGCTAGGGTTTTTTCTAAGATTGACTTGAGATCGGGATATCATCAGTTGAATATTCAGGCCTCAGATGTTCCGAAGACTGCTTTCCGTACGAGATATAGCCACTATGAGTTCCTGGTGATGTCCTTTGGCTTGACTAATTCCCCAGCAGCATTCATGGACTTGATGAATAGGGTGTTCAGGACGTATATTGATTCCTTTGTCATTGTCTTCATTGATGACATTTTGATTTACTCACGTAGACTGAGGGAGCACGAGCAGAATTTGAGAGTTGTGCTCCAGACTTTGCGGGAACAAAAGTTATATGCTAAGTTCTCCAAGTGTGAGTTCTGGTTGGATTTCGTGGCATTCTTGGGGCATGTGGTATCCGGAGAGGGTATCAAGGTTGATCCTCAGATGATTGAGGCAGTTCAGAGTTGGCCGCGTCCTACTTCAACTATAGAGATCAGGAGCTTTTTGGGCCCAACAGGCTATTATCGTCGATTTGTGGAGGGGTTCCCTTCTATTGAAGCTCCATTGACTAGATTGACTCATAAGAATTCCCCGTTACGATGGTCTGACGAGTGTGAGGCGAGATTCCAAATGCTCAAGGCAGCATTGACCTCAGCACCAGTTCTGGTATTGCCTTCCGGTTCAGGGATGTATACAGTGTATTGTGACGCTTCGCGCGTTGGATTGGAATGTGTGTTGATGCAGGAGGGGAGAGTCATTTCTTATGCTTCGCGCCAGCTAAAGGTTCATGAGAAGAATTACCCTGTGCACCATTTAGAGTTGGCAGCGATTGTTCATGCTCTTAAGATTTGGAGGCACTACTTGTATGAGGTGTCATGTGAGGTTTATACAGACCGCAACAGCTTGCAACACTTGTTCAAGTAGAGAGATCTTAATTTGAGGCAGCACAGATGGCTCGAGTTGTTTAAGGATTATGATATCACCATTTTATATCACCCGGGCAAGGCGAATGTGGTAGCGGATGCTTTGAGCAGGAAGGCGGAGAGTATGGGTAGCTTGGCTTATATTGCAGCAGAGGAGAGACCTCTAGCCTTGGACATTCAGTCCTTGGCTAATCGCCTGGTGAGATTAGACCTTTCAGAGCCTCGTCGAGTTCTAGCACATATGGTTGCTCAGTCTTCGTTATTGGGTGAAATTAAGGCTCGGCAGTTTGATGATCCGTGCTTGGAAGAGCTGTGGGAGACAGTGGTACAGGGTGGTGCCAAGGAGGTTACTATTGGCGAGGATGGTGTTCTGATACTTTAGGGCCGTTTATGTGTTTCTAATGTTGATGGCCTGAGGGAGAGGATTCTAGAGGAGGCACACAGTTCCTGGTATTCTGTTCATCCTGGTGCTACGAAGATGTATCGTGATTTGAAGCAGCATTACTGGTGGAGGCGGATGAAGAGGGACATTGTGGAGTATGTGACTAGGTGTCTTAACTACCAGCAGGTTAAGTATGAGCACCAGAGGCTAGGAGGCCTACTTCAGCACATGCTCATTCCTGAGTGGAAGTGGGAGCACATCACTATGGACTTCGTGGTTGGGTTCCTCGGACATTGCGGAAGGTTGACGCGGTTTGGGTCATTGTGGATAGATTGACCAAATCGACACATTTCATTCCAGTGGCTACTACTTATACCTCTGAGAGGTTGGCCCAGATCTACATTCGGGAGATAGTCTGTTTGCACGGTGTGCCGGTGTCCATTATATCAGATCGAGGTCCTCAGTTCACCTCACATTTCTGGAGAGCATTGCATAGTGAGATGGGCATCCAAATAGATATTATCATAGCATTTCACCCTCAGACTGATGGTCAGTCGGAGCGGACAGTTCAGATATTGGAGGACATGCTCAGGGCATGTGTGATTGACTTTGGAGGTCAGTGGGACCAGTTCTTGCCTTTGGCCGAGTTTGCTTATAATAACAGTTATCAGTCCAGCATTGAGATGGCTCTATTTGAAGCTTTGTATGGTCGGCGATGTCGTTCTCCTATCGGGTGTTTTGAGCCTGGCGAGGCTAAGTTATATGGTACCGACCTGGTGAGAGATGCTTTGGAGAAAGTGAAGTTGATTCAGGAGAGGCTCCACACGGCACAGTCCAGACAGAAGAGTTAGGTGGATTAGAGGGCGCGTGATGTATCATTTATGGAGGGAGACAAGGTTCTGTCGAAGGTCTCGCCGATGAAGGGTATTATGAGGTTTAGGAAGAAGGGCAAGCTGAGCCCGAGGTTTATAGGTCCCTTCGAGGTGTTGAGGCGAGTTGGGGAGGTTTCTTTGGAGCTAGCCTTACCTCCCAGTTTATCAGGAGCTCATACGGTCTTTCATGTATCCATGCTGCGGAGGTACCACGCCGACTTCTCTCACGTGGTTGATTTCAACACTATTAGTTGGATGAGAAGTTGGGCTACGAGGAGGAGCCAGTTGCTATTATTGACAGGCAGGATCTCCAGTTGAGATCCAAGAGAGTTTCTGCCGTGAAGGTCTAGTGAGGGGCCAACCAGTCGAGGAGGCGACCTGGGAGTCCGAGGAGGACATGTGGAGCATATATCCACACTTATTCAGCACTTCAGGTATGATTCTAGACCCGTTCAAGGACGAACATTTGTTAAAAAAGTGGAGAATGTAAGGACCTGATCGGTCGTTTTGCATTATCAGACCCCATTCCCCTAAATGAAACTTCCCATAGCAGCTTATTGTGATTTATGACTTGCGGGGGCGGGTGGTCCGGGATTCAGAAGTGTTTAGAGCAATATTGGAACACTTGGTTCCTTCAGGTTGGCCTTTAAGGACAAGTTTGACTTCGGTCAACATTTTTAGTAAACGACCTCGGAATCGAGTTTTGACGGTTCCGGTAGCTTCGTATGATGATTTTGGACTTGGGTGTATGTTCGGAATGGGTTTCAGATGACTCGAGAGCGTTTCGGCGCCGAATATTGAAATAAGAGTTCCTTAAGTTCCTATTGTGGTTTGGGATGTGTTTTTGTGTTATCGAGGTTCGAATGGAATTTCGAGACCGGGAATAGTTCCGTTATGTCATTTATGACTTGTCTGCAAAATTTGGTGTCATTCCGAGTAATATAGGTCGGTTCGGCACGTTATTAGCGAAGTCAAGAAAGCTTAAAGTTCCTAAGTTTGGTTCTAGGGGTTTTGAGGTGTGATTTTGAGTTTTAGCATTGTTGCGTGTGTTCCGAAGGCTCGAGCGAGTTCGTATTATGATTTGGGACTTGTTGGTTTGGACGGGGGCTCGGGTGGGCCCAGGTGCCTCTCGGGCACTAAACGAGGCCAAAACCCAGCTGAAGCACTTGCTGGTGCACCTGATCTGGTGTGACCGCAGGTGCAGTTGCCCAGTCGCAGGTGCGAGACCGCTCCTGCGGCCCAGGCCTCGCAGGTGCAACCCCCTAGGTGGGTTGCCCAGTTCTCGCAGGTGTGGGCTCCTTTCCCGCAGGTGCAGAGCTGCAGGAGCGGACTCCATCCCGCAGGTGCGAGCCCAGGCCCTTGTCCCATTTTCCGCAGGTGCGAGCTATTGCTCGCAGGTGCGAGACCGCAGGTGCGAGACCGTAGGTGCGGTCGTCGAGTCGCAGGTGCGGAAACCCCTGTAGGCAGAAAGGTCTTTAAGTGAGGGATTATCTCATTCCCACTCCACTTCTTCCGCCATAGGCGATTTTGAGAGCTTGGAAAAGAAACCCACGACCCAGCCACTGTGAGGTAAGTAAATTCTATCCTAAAGTTAGTTAATGCATGAATTCCTAGTTTAGTTAACTACCTAATTAGTGAAAAAATTAAGGATTTGGGTAGTAACCTAGGGCCTTCGAAAAAATTTAGAAAATTACGCGTGCATTGGCTATGAATTCATACAAAAATCATATATTAACTATCCTTAGGTTATGGGTGAGTGTTTCCTTCGAGAATTTTCAAAATCCGAGCATGCGGGCCCGGGGTTGGATTTTCGGATTTCTTCAAGAATGATGAATTTGACTAAATAATAGGAGAATTCCATGCTTTGAGTATAATTTGATATATTTACGTAACATTTGGTTAGCTTCGAGTCCCTTGGGTGACGAGTTCGGAGTTTCGTGCGCATTCTTGACCCGGGGAGTAAGTGCGATGCGAGGTGAGTCTCCTTTCTAACTGCATAAGAGGGAATTGTCCCCGTAGGTGTTTTAAATGCTATATGTGATAATTGTGGGGGCTACGTACGTACAAAGTGACGAGAGTCCGTACATAGCGGCTATTATTAAAATGTCCGGGTAGTTAGGTCTACATCATGCCTTGTGTTTTACTTGAAATGAACTATATGCTTAATAAATTAAATGTTACATGCGGCTTATTTCCCTGAGATCATGGATTGAGAAAATTTTTAAGGAATTTTTTTCTGAAAAGTAATTTTAAAAATGAATATTGTGTGTGCAAGTGACCGGTTCGCAATATACGTTGCACGAGCGGAGTGTGACTTCCCCCACTCTTATGGGAGCGGGCCGTATGCCACGGCGGATTGGAAGATGCACTTATGGTTCGGGCCGTTCGATCCTCGGCAGTGCGTAGAGATGATTACTTTATGGCAAGGATGCACTTATGGTTCGGGCTGTTCGATCCTCGGCAGTGCATAGATGTGAGTACTTTATGGTAAGGTGCACTTATGGTTTAGGCCGTTCGACCCTCGGCAGTGCACGGTTACGACTATCTTATGGCTCAGGCCGGTTGTCCTTATCCATTATGCACATGATTTATTTGTACTAAATTCATGGACATTGATTTGACATATATTTGGGGGAAGGTGAATTAGTAGTTGTTTATTTATTACCAATACTTCCTTGGTCTTCAGTGCCTTATATATATTTGCTACTTCACTGCCTTTACATGCCTACTGTTTTCATCATATTATGTTAAATTATATTGTTGGAACTTAGTGAGTGTCTAGTCGACCTCTCGCCACTACCTCTTCGAGGTTAGGCGGGATACTTACTGGGTACATATATATTTATGTACTCATGCTACGCTTCTGTACTTAATTATACATGTTCTGAGGCTGGTGCATCTGGTTGTCAGACCGGAGCTTGATTGTGATATTAGACGAACCTGACTTCACGGTGAGCTGCTTTCTCCTGGCGATCTCCAGCAGCACCATGGGGTTTCTTTTGCTTATTTCTCGTCTATTTCTTTCAGACAATGGGACTGTATATTATATCTTTTGTATATTCTGTTAATATGTCCGTAGGACTTGTGACACTAGTTCTTGGCACACATGTGTTAGTTATTATAGATTACACGGTCTGCATATATATTGTCTCATGCCTCCTCATGACCGCTTTTGATTAAAAACTGGCCAATTATCCTTGTCGATTTATGTCTTAAGTTTTAAAAACTGAGTATATGTTGAAATACTTAATCTAATAAGAAGGAACCCTTAGTAAATTGAGTTTTGGCTTGCCTGACCCCGCTGTTGGGCGCCATCACGACCTAAGTTAGGATTTTGGGTCGTGACAATCTAGCTACAAACACTACGAGATAATCAATATAGGCTAAAGAATCAGTTCCATAAGAAAATTACTAAAATATAGCCCAAAATTCGAAATCGGCTCAACCCGGCCCCTCGGGCCCATGTCTCGAAACCCGACGAAAGTCACAAAACCCAAAAGCCCATTCCCTCACGATTCCAATTATACCAAATTTATAAAAATCCGATCTCATATGCCATTCTAAAATCCCAAAATTCACTCTCCATTTCTGAAGCCCTAATCCCCCAATTCTCACCTAATAAACTCACCAACTAGGTGTAAAATCAGCGGGGAAACATACTGAAGATAAATAGGATCAAGGAATTTACCTCAGTGATTACTTCGAAATCCCTCTCAAAATCCCCAAAATCCGAGCTAAAAAATGATGAAAATGGTAAAAAATCTTGAAATCTTCTATTTATAGGTTCTTCCTAGAATTTTCGCAAATGCAACTACATATGTGCATCTGCGGAGCCGCATATACAAAGCTCTGCTTTTTGCGGAAAAATAACTTAATCACTTCCTCCGCTCCTGCGATCAAGGACCGTATCTGCGCTCTACGAAGGTGCTGGAAACCATCGCACATGCGGCCAATACTCGCACCTACATCCAGCTGCTCGCATTTGCGACCCTCGTAGGTGCGAGAAAGTCTTCGCACCTGCGGCTTCAGCCCAGCTCCTTCTTGGCCGTATCTGCGTTCCTAGCCTCACTTCTGCGGGCTCGCACCTGCGGTTCCCACTCTGCAGGTGCGATTACACCAGTAGAAGCAACATTTTAGCTGCAATTCCCCAACTTAAATCAAGTTGTTAACCACCCAAAATCACCCTGAGGCTCTCGGGACCTCAACCAAGCGTACCAACAGGTCCTATAACCCGATACATAGTCGAAACCTCATACCACCTCAAATAACATCAAAAACACGAATTACACACGGATCCAAGCCTAATGAACTTCAAAACTTCCAAATTCTGCAAACGATGTCGAAACCTATCAAACCACGTCCGGTTGACCTCAAATTTTACACACAAGTCAAAACTGACACCACGAACCTACTCCAGCTTCCAGAAATCCAATCCGACCTCGATATCAAAATTTCCATTGTCGGACGAAATCAATGTCGCGCCCCTTTTTCTCGCAAAATTGGGTTTCGACACATGACAACTCTTTTAAATGGGCATTAAAAGAGGAGAATCGCCACCTAACGATTTTTAAGGTGCATTAGGGCACCTATTTGCAAACGAATCTGGTTTAACTAGTCAACGCCGCCAAAGATCGGGTAAGGGCTCAAGTTACCTCAAAGAGAAGGTGTTAGGCACTCCTCGAGGTCCACAACTGTGGGTCCCGGCCAAACTTAAATTATGTGGATTAGGCTACATAATCAAATAAGCGAAGAGAGTAATAAAATCTAAAAATTTATTACAAAGATCTTAATGCGAATGTAGAGGTACAACTATTTTATGCCTACTAGAAAGAAAGAAAGAAAGGGGGGTCCTAAGGTTTTTAGCCTAAAGGATCACCCCGTACAACATAAATAATATTTCGTAACTCCTTTGGGATAAGGTGTTACTCATATTATTCAGTGTGCACAGACTATCATCTCCTGATACCTGATTACTATGTTAAAGTTGTTTACCTATAGCGTTCTAATTCAATTCAAAGTCGTACCCTACGCGTGCACTACCCGTCCCATACCTACGGCCCTGGAGGTCATGGACCTCTATTTCGATGGTTCTAGACCTTATCTAGGCTGCTCAAAAATGAAAAGCTAGGCGACAGGAAAAAACACATAAAGAGTTCATGTAAAGGCAGTTAAAGGCTCACATTAACCTCCCCACTTTAACAGCAAATGCACGCGGACATGTATACAAATCAGGAGATTTTCAAAATTCAGGACCTTAAGCCTATAGACATAATTTCTAGGTGATTTTGAGTTAAAGCATGCAAGCCGTTTCAAAGGCAAGATATTGCTCATAGACATGATTACACAGGCAATACAAGCTGGTTATCGCATGTTTTAAGTCATTAACCTGTCACGACCTCCAAACTAAACTGGCTGTGATGGCGCTTATCATAATACTAGGCTAGCCAATTCACTGTAAATGATAAAAATAATTTTCCATTTAATAAATCAAATATCCGCAATTTTCACAATAATAAGAGAAGCCTTCTAGCTCGTTTTAAAGCGTTGAAGAGATTCTGTTTCTTAAGCATTTCAAATGCAATAAAAATGATTAGAACATCTAAGCACAGTCCCAATATCTGGAGTCAACCATCATGAACATCTAAGAAGTGATACAGTCTAACATAAATCCTCTACTACAACAAATCTGGGAATGTAAAGTACAAATGATAGAGTAGGAAGGAGAAAGGGTAGGTTGCGGACGCCAAGCAGCTACCTCACGATCTCTGAACAATGCTCCAAATGGGGTAGCTCAACTATCGCTATGCCCCGGTACTTGAATCTGCACACAAGGTGCATGGAGTAACGTGAGTACGCCAACTCATTAAGTAACCAAAGTATCTAAAAACATGAGTGTAGTGACGAGCATTTATAAATCATGAAAATCCGTATAATAAGTGACTGTGGAAATAAGTAAATCAAGTCAGGAATTTACATTTCCGAGTATTTCATAAAAATTCAGTTTTCATTTCAAAATCTCGTATAAAAACATTTATCATCAGAGGCTCAATGTAAAGAAGAGTGAAAAAAAAATAGTGGTTTCATAAAATATAAGCCCCTCGGGCACAGTATCACTTACAACAAAGCCTCTCGGGCAAGCCTCTCAGTCACTTGTGACTCTACTCTCATAAGTCGATGCTCACACTCAGCACTCTCACTCATCAGGTACCATATAACAACTGATGCGGCGTACAACCCGCTCCCATATATATATATATATATATTGTTGCGGCGCGTAGCTCGATCCATATATAATGTATATTGCTGCTGCGTGCAGCCCGATCCATATAATAGTTGACTGCGCTCACTGGGGGTGTACAGACTCCTGGATGGGCTCCTTTAGCCCAAGCGCTATATTGATGCGGCGTGCAGCCTGATCCAAAATATATTGCTGTGGCGTGCATACCGATCCATATGTTATGTATATTGCTGCGGTGTGTAGCCCGATCCACATACATAATGTATATATTGCTGTGGCGTGCAGCCCTATCCACATATAATAATATATATATTGCTGCGGCGTGCAGCCCGATCCACATATAATAATATATATATATATATATATATATATATATATATATATATATATATATATATATATATTGCTGCGGTGTGCAGCCCAATCCATAACTATCCTCTTATACTCGGCCCTCAGCCTCATTACATATATACTCCTAACTACCCTCATACTCACATACTCGGATCTCGGCCTCACTACATACATACTTATAACTGCCCTCATATTCTCGGTGCTCGGCCTAACACATATATATTGCTGGGGCGTGCAGCCCGATCCATATCCATCCTCACATACTCGGCTCTCGGCCTGACTCGGTCACCCTCACAAGCCACTTGGGAAATTCATCTCAACTCACGGGTCTCAGCCCAAAATACTTTTCAGAGTTTTCAATGCAGTGTGATAACATTGAAAATAACAAGAAGTCGAAAACATGACTGAGTTCACAAATGTTCTATCAGCATAGTGTAAGAATAGTGTAAAAGTACCTCTGAGGGTTTAAATAGGTCGGCATAAGGCCCTAATCATGGAAAATACTCATGAGGGTCTAAACAGGCCGACACGAGGCCCCAAACATGGCTCACAGCCCATAAACAAGTATAAATTTCTAAAATACAGGATATCATAAGGTTTCAAATTGAATACGCGGCTTAAAAGTCGCTACGGGACGGACCAAGTCACAATCCCTATCGGTGCTCGCCCCCACGCTCGTCACCTAGCATGTGTGTCACCTTATTTACCACAACAATATCAAATACCGGGGTGTCATACCCTCAGGTTTAGAGTTACAATCGTTACTTACCTCAAAACAGCCCAAAAGCTACTCCGCGATGCTCTTATCCCTTAAATTGGCTCCCAAAAGCTTCGAATCTAACCAAAACCAGATTAACGTCATCAATATACGCTAACGGAACAAAACCCAATCGAAAGATATAAATATTTAACACAATTCTTCAAATTTGCCAAATCCGGCCCCCTGGCCCACGTCTCGGAATCCGATAAAAATTACATCACAAGAATCCTTATCCTCCCACGAGTCTGTACATACCAAGAACATCAAAATCGGAACACAATTTCCCACTCAAATCACCAAAAGTATTTCCAAATTCTTCCTCCCATTTTTCCGAAAATTTTCTACTTAATTCCTCAAATTGCATGGTGAAAATCAAGACAAATTCATGAAATTGAACCAAAAATGGTTGAAGAACACTTACCACAAGAATCCCATTGAAAATCTCGTCCAAAATCTCCTTCACCCGAGCTCTCAAATAGCAAAATGAGTTATGGCCAAGAACCCCCGAAATTAGAACTCAAACTGTCTGCCCAGACTTTTACCCTGTGTGATCGCGGAAGAAGGCACGCGATCGCGAAGAACAAAATGCTGCCCAACCAAACTAACCCTATGCGATCGCGAAGAACCACTTCTCACAACTATGCGATCGCGACCAGCTCTATGCGATCGCATAGAGCAAATTCCAGCACCACACTGCCACTCCAATTCTACTATGCGAATGCAACCATCACCATGCGAACGCAGTGACCAAGACTGCTCACACTACGCGATCGCACTCCTACATACGCGATCGCAATTCACAAAATCCAATTGGCCTCAACTTACTCTACGCGATCGCGGATGAACTCACACGATCGCAATGAACGATCACAGCTGCTAAAACACCAGAAAAACCAGCAATCTCCCAAAGACCAAAAATGTCTGTTTGAGCATCCGAAATACACCCGAGACCGTCGGGACCTCAACCAAACCTACCAAAATATCCCATAACATCATTCAAACTTAGTCGAGCCTTCGAAACACCAAAAACAACGCAAAAACACTAAAATCACATCAAATTCAAGCCCATGAACTTTGAAATTTTTAAATTTTGCCAAAGACGCCGAAATCATCCAAAACACATCCGATTGACCTGAATATTTGCACACATATCCAGAATGACATTACAAACCTGCTCCAACTGTCGGAATTCCATTCCGACCCCGATAGCCTATTTTCCCCTGCCGACCGGAAATTGCCAAAAACTAACTTTCGCTAATTAAAGCCTAATTCTACACCTGACATCCAAACTTCATTCCGAATACACTCCTAAGTCCCAAATCATCCAAAGAAGCTATCTGAACCATAAATCTGCAATCCGAAGTCGTTTACCAATAAGTCAACTTCCGGTTGACGTTTTCCACTATTGAACCAAGATAAGAGACTAAGTGTCTCATTTCTCTCAAAAGATCGCTCTGATCCAGAGCCAACCAATCCAACACAACGTAATGAAGAAGAACCACATATAATGATGCATAAACGGGGGAAAGGGGGCTAAACTCTCGGAACGACCGACCGGGCCGTTACATCCTCCCCCACTTAAACATACGTTCGTCCTCGAACGTGCCAATGATTGTTCTCCAACACTATCGAACTGCCGCGTAACCTCGCCATGCACATACCCGGAGGTGATCCACGTCACCCTATATCATATAGGTCCAATAGCACAACACAATTGAAATTTCGAAATCCAACCTGACCCATAAACCTTAGAACCAAATTTCCATTTCTGAAGTAATATACAAGATCAAAATTCCACAACTATGAGCTGACCAGGTCTGAACATGCTGGATCAAGCCATATACGCACCCTAGATGCAATCACATAATACACCGCATGACTCAAACACTTATAGCGATAACTCTTAACCTCAATAACTGCTCAGAAAAACTCAATACCGGTACATAACCTCTTATCGAGAAATGCCTCGCTCTAACACTTTCATATACTGCCTATGATGAAAGAAACACGTAGAAACTAACAACCATTTGTCCGATCAGTCAGATATGAAGCTCCCCCTTCACAAACAGGAAATATAGCAGATTTCTAAGTCGACTCCCGATATTTATCCTTCCAACTATGTTGTAGAAACTTCTAACAATATTCATTCAAGTTTCAATGACCTCTTCTCATCTAACACGACCACTCTGATGACATGACCCATCGATAAAATTCGATGCCATAACCTGTGCAACTCGTGCACTCAATAGCAACATCCCAAAGTAATCAAATTATATGAAAGATTCACATGGGAGGATTATCCCGCCATTAACAATTACCATCACAAAATCATGCTAAAAGCCTGGAACACATCGCAAAAATCGATACACACGAATCCAATACCAAAGATCATACCCCTACATAACCTCCGCTACACTGTGCGATCTCATCCAAACGCTAGTCCACATGAAATACTACAAGCCACCTTGCCCAAAATCAATAACCATTCGAAATTCGACATCAAGTACTTAAAGTGCATTGCCATAACCATGGGGAAACCGGACGATACCATGCCATACGAATCAGAAAGTGCATAATCAATACACCTCAATCTCGCAATTCCCAAATACTTACCTTACTCAGATCCCGCTATAAAGCCCAAATAAACCTACACCATAAGTGCATATAACTAACAATCACCACACCTCGCAACACCGAAGGGTAGCTCGTAGATCACCCCAGAACATGAATAAACTCAATCACAATCAAATGGTAGATTCCTCAAAAATAAAAATTCAGAGTAAGAAATTCTGACTCGGTGCAGAACACACACTCATACGGGCCTACCAATAACCCTGAATCAACTCTGGTCACCCACAACAGATAGATAAGTTACCAAAAATTTCACAATGACTGAATCATGGTACATACTAACATCCGACTAGCTTTGCTCGCATCTTCATAGTTCACTACCACAAAATAACCTGTTTATGAGAACTCTCAGTCTTGAAGTCCATGAAGCGCACAACTTACTATATCTGATCTCAATTCCACCGCTCGAATACATAGCACATCCCTAATACTCAATCATTCAATAGAACCCATCCTCCTAATAGAGTACATTACGAGCTGTATCAAAGAATTTCCATTACTCGAGTCATCCCCAGACTCCACCTTTGCACATCATAACTGATCCTCCAATATACCTCAAACTGAAACCAATACAACACATAATCATGCAATCAACTTATCATTAACAGACTCCCCCACTTGGCTCAAAGTCAATGATCAAGACAAACAATAACTCACAATGCCCATAATAACATAACCCGTCTAACAGCTCAAGTCATCTGCAAATCTCGCATTCACCATTTAAATAGTCATGCCAACTTCCATAAGCGTTCTAAACTCAATTACAACATATATCATTTATTGGTAGAAGAGAACTTACTACCGAACAACATAAGGATCACACACCCCAAGACAACCCGTAAGAGATACCCCTGCCGGCTTAGCCTCAAACTGATATCTATCTCTACACTTCTGAAGATCATAAGTATCACGCAATCACTACATCCTCCTGCATCTAAACACAAACAATGCTTACCCTCGAGGCATCACAATATGCGGTATAAGAATCCGACGCTGATGGCAGAATTAACACTTCAAAAATTTTGCATACAATATCTTCTCCCTCAAGGTCTGAAGCACAACTCTTAAATGCTGCTCATGATCCTCCTGAGGTTGGGAATACACCAAGATGTAATCAATAAACACGATGACTAAAGAATCCAGATAAGGCCAGAATACACGGTGCATCAAGTGCATAAAGGCTGCTGGGGCATTGGTCAGCCCGAATGGTATAATTAGAAACTCATAATGACCATATCTAGTCCTGAAAGCAGTCTTCGGAAGGTCTGGACCCCAAATCTTCAACTGATGATAGCCGGAACGCAAGTCAATCTTGGAAAATACCCTGGCACCCTGCAACTGATCACACAAGTCATCTATACGACGCAGGGGATACCGATTCTTCACCGTAACCCTGTTCAGATGCCGCTATCAATACACATGCGCATATAACCATCCTTCTTCTTCACAAACAACACGGTGCACCCCAAGGTGACACACTAGGCCGAATGAACCCCCTTATCAAGGAGTCCCTAAAAATGCTCCTTTAATTCCTTTAACTTCGCTGGTGCCATAGGATAAGGTGGAGTAGAAATAGGCTGAGTGCCTGGCACCAGGTTCAATACTAAAATTAATGTCCCTGTCAGGTGGCATGCCTGGCAGGTCTACAGGAAACACGTCCGAAAAGTCACGGACCACACGAACCGAATCAATAGCGGGAGTCTCACCACTGACATCCCTCACAAAAGCCAGATACGATCAACACCCCATTTCAACCATACGCCAAGCCTTCATGTAGGAAATCACCCTGCTAGGCACATAATTCGAAGAACCTCTCCACTCAACCCTCGGACAACCTAGCATAGCTAAGGTCATGATCTTGGCGTGGCAATCAAGAACGGCATGACACGGAGACAACCAGTCCATGCAAAATCTCACATCAAAATCGACCATGCTGAGTAAACAGTAGGTCTACTCGGGTCTCCAGAACCCCAACAGATATCACACACGACCGATACACACGGTTCACAACAACAGTATTGCCCACTAGAGTCGACACATGAACAGATGTAACTGAAGACTCACGGGGAATATCCAGAAAATGGGAAAAATGTGATGAAACATAGGAATATGCTACCCCTGGCTACGCGTATACGCCAGGATGCCATCAACAAATACAATAACAAAGGAGTTCTGATACGGCTAGAATACACCGTTAATCAAATGCACGAACTCTACTGGGGCAATGATTATCCCAAAAGACATCACCAGGAACTCATAACTCAACAGAAAGATCTGCTTCGCTACATAACTAAACAATATGAGAAGTCTTCCAATACACTCACAACTCGAAGTCATTTACCAAATCGAGACAGAAATCAAACACTCCAAGTCCTTGCCACATTCCCAGCCACTCCTTTTGTCACAAATCACAGTCTGAACACATCTAATCATCAAATCACACTTACCACATAGGCATCCATCCACAATGTCCCGTCAATAAGGACACCAACGAACATATAAGTCCCCAAATACATGTGCCCACACACAAAATCTCAGCACTCAAGCCACAGAATGAATCCGGCCTCAAGTCCTCCAGACTGGCCCATTACCAACATGCCAAAATCACATCTCATCCATGGAAGTCACAAGGCGTCGATGCACAGCTGATACCAAGCGCTCTTGGGCGCGTTCAAATACATGGAAGGAATTCAAGAGTTACGCTCTTGGATGAATAGAATGGATTCGCATGACAAGAATTCAAGAATATGGTATTTTCCTAAGGGTTCTGCAGCCTCTCGAAGATAAGTATAGACGTCTCTGTACCGATCCGCAAGACTCTATTAAACCTGCTCATGACCGTTGAGTCCTATGTAACCTAGCGCTCTGATACCGATTTGTCGCGACCCCCAAACTAAACTGGCTGTGATAGCGCCTATCGTGATACTAGGCTAGCCAATTCACTGTAAATGATAAAAATAATTTCCATTTAATACATCACATATCCACAATTTTCATAATAATTCTGTTTCTTAAGCATTTCAAATGCAATAAAACTGATTAGAACATCTAAGCACAGTCCCAATATCTGGAGTCAACCGTCATGAGCATCAAAGAAGTGATACAGTCTAATACAAATCCTCTACTACAACAAATCCGTGAATGTAAAGTACAAATGATAGAGTAGGAAGGAGAAAGGGTAGGCTGCGGACGCCGACCAGCTACCTCACTATCTCCGAACAATGCACCAAATGGGGTAGCACAACTATCATTCCGCCCCGGTACCTGAATCTGCACACAAGGTGCAGGGAGTAACGTGAGTACGCCAACTCAGTAAGTAACCAAAGTATCTAAAAACATGAGTGTAGTGACGAGCATTTATAAATCATGAAAATCCGTATAATAAGTGACTGTGGAAATAAGTAAATCAAGTCAGGAATTTACATTTCTGAGTATTTCATAAAACTCCAGTTTCCATTTAAATATCTCGTATAAAAACATTTGTCATCATAGTCTCAATGTAAAGAAGAGTGAAAAAAAATAGTGGTTTCATAAAATATAAGCCCCTCGAGCACAGTATCACTCACAACAAAGCCTCTCGGGCAAGCCTCTTAGTCACTCGTGACTCTGCTCTCATAAGTCGATGCTCACACTCAGCACTCTCACTCATCAGGTACCATATAACAACTGTTGCGGCATACAACCAACTCCCATACGTATATATATATATGTATATATTGTTGCGGCGCGCAGCCCGATCCATATATAATGTATATTGATGCGGCGTGCGGCCCGATCCATATAGTAGTCGACTGCGCTAACTGCGGGTGTACAGACTCCTGGAGGGGCTCCTTCAGCCCAAGCGCTATATTGCTGCGGCGTGCAGCCTGATCCAATATATATATTGCTGCGACGTGCAGCCCGATCCATATATAATGTATATTGCTGCGGCGTGCAACCCGATCCACATATATAATGTATATACTGCTGCGGCGTGCAGCCCGATCCACATACAATAATATATATATATTGCTGCGACGTGCAACCCGATCCACATATAATAATATATATATCCATATATATATATATATATATATTGCTGCGACGTGCAGCTAGATCCATAAATGTCCTCTCATACTCGGCCCTCAGCCTTATTACATATATACCCCTAACTGCCCTCATACTCACATACTCGGCTCTCGGCCTCACTACATATATACTCATAACTACCCTCATATACTCCACGCTCGGCCTAACACATATATATTGTTGCGGCGTGCAACCCGATCCATAGCCATCCTCACATACTCGGCTCTCAGCCTGACTCGGTCGCCCTCACGAGCCACTTGGTCAATTCATCTCAACTCACGGGTCTCAGCCCAAAATACTTTCAGGGTTTTCAAAGCAGTGTGATAACAGTGAAAATAACAACAAGTCGAAAACATGACTGAGTTCACAATTGTTCTATCAGGATAGTGTAAGAATAGTGTAAAAGTACTTCTGAGGGTCTAAACAGGTCGACACAAGGCCACAATCATGGAAAATACCCCTGAGGGTCTAAATAGGTCGGCACGAGGCCCCAAACATGGCTCACAGCCCATAAACAAGTACAAATTTCTAAAATACAGGATATCATAAGGTTTCAAATTGAATACGTGGCTTAATAGTCTCTACGGGACGGACCAAGTCACAATCCCTATCGGTGCACGCCCCCACGCTCATCACCTAGCATGTGCGTCACCTTATTTACCACATCAATATCAAATATCGGTGTGTCATACCCTCAGGTTTAGAGTTACAATCGTTACTTACCTCAAAACAGCCCAAAAGCTACTCCGCAATGCTCCTGCCCCTTGAATTGGCTCCCAAAAGCTTTGAATCTAACCAAAACCAGATTAACACGTCATCAACATACGCTAATGGAACAAAACCCAATCTAAAGATAGAAATTTTTAAAACAGTTCTCCAAATTTGCCAAATCCGGCCCCCCGGCCCACGTCTCGAAATCTGATAAAAATTACATCACAAGAATCCTTATCCCCCCACGAGTCCGTACATACCAAGAACATCAAAATCGGAACACAATTGCCCACTAGAATCACCAAAAGAATTTCCAAATTCCTCCTCCCATTTTCCCTAAATTTTCTACTTAATTCCTCAAATTGCATGGAGAACATCAAGACAAATTCATGAAATTGAACCAAAAATGGTTGAACACTTACCACAAGAATCCCACTGAAAATCTCGTCCAAAATCTCCTTCACCCGAGCTCTCAAATGGCAGAACGAGTTATGCCCAAGAACCCCCGAAATTAGAACTTAAATTGTCTGCCCAGACTTTTACCCTGTGCGATCGCGGAAGAAGGCACGCGATCACGAAGAACAAAATGCTGCCCAACCAAACTAACCCTATGCGATCGCGAAGAACCACTTCTCACAACGATGCGATCGCGACCAGCTCTATGCGATCACATAGAGCAAATTCCAGCACCACACTGCCACTCCAATTCTACTAGCGAACGCAACCATCACCATGCGAACGTAGTGACCAAGACTGCTCACACTACGCGATCGCACTCCTACATACGCGATCGCAATTCACAAAATCCACCTTGCCTTAACTTACTCTACGCGATCGCGGATGAACTCACGCGATTGCAATGAACAATCACTACTGCTAAAACACCAGAAAAACCAGTAATCTCCCAAAGACCAAAATACACCCGAGGTCGTCGGTACCTCAACCAAACCTACCAAAATATCCCATAACATCATTCAAACTTAGTCGAGCCTTCGAAACACCAAAAACAACGCAAAACACCAACATCACATCAAATTCAAGCCCATGAACTTTGAAATTTCTAAATTTCGCCAAAGATGCCGAAACCATCCAAAACACATCCGATTGACCTGAATATTTGCACACATATCGAAAATGACATTACGAACCTGCCCCAACTGTCATAATTCCATTCCGACCCTGATAGCCTATTTTCCCCGTGCCGACCGAAAATCGCCAAAAATAAACTTTCACCAATTCAAGCCTAATTCTACACCGGACATCCAAACTTCATTCCGAATACACTCCTAAGTCCCAAATCATCCAACGAAGCTATTCAAACCATAAAATCTATAATCTGAGGTTGTTTACCAATAAGTCAACTTCCAGTTGACGTTTTCCACTATTGAACCAAGATAAGAGACTAAGTGTCTCATTTCTCTCCGAAGATCGCTCTAATCCAGAGTCAACCAATCCAACACAACGTAATGAAGTTGAACCACATATAATGAAGCAGAAACGGGGGAAAGGGGGCTAAACTCTCGAAACGGCTAACCGGGTCGTTACATAACCCAATATATGTTATGCCTAGGTGATCTACGCAGTTGAGTATAACAAAATCTGTTGCGAGAAGTCCCAGAATTAGTCATGCTTTCTAATAGTGGCGCACATAAAATAGAGTTTGAAGCGGTTTTACACTAACCAATTATGGCGGGAAATTATTCCCTATAGGCAGGATCTCTAACGCATAGTACTTAGAGCTTTTTTATTATGATATCTTAATCCTATAGGCATATTTTCTAGGTGAACATCGCTAAGTAGACTAATTGGAATCCTATAGGTGGGTTCTAATAGACGGTGAAAATTGAAAGAAACATCAATGACAACTAATTCCTATAGGCAGGTTTTCTAATAACACATAACATTAAACATAATTGCAGCATTTTCTACTTGTGTTTTCTAGCAGACAGTGTGTGTGTGCGCGCTTCCTCTAATGGCATGTTTCTATAGTGAACATAGTATTTGAACAACACATATAGAAAATAAATTACCAAGTCCTATAGGCATATTATCTACCCATTTTTGCATGTGAATATTAAATTCTACCCATTTTCCCATTTACTAATACCCCAATCGTTTATAGAAAAGTTATTACAGGCCCAATAATGAATAAGATCAAAGTGTTATACAAACGATGACAATAAGCCTTCAGCAGGCCCAAATAAAATACCCAACATTGTCTGGGCCTTCAGTAATTCCCACACAGCATACCTAGGCCTCTAATGAGGATCCATATTCAACACACAACCCCAAAATCCATAAAGGATCCCAAAGTCGATTTATTTGACCATAGTGACAAGTATTGCACCATTTAAATCAACCTACTCACATATACAACAGGTAATAGGAGAGAAAGGGATGAACATGAGTAGTTTAAGATTCAGAGAATAACTAAGGACCCAAGTCCTAGTGTGACAGAGTTCACAAGGGCCTCAAATGGACTCCGAGCAATGCTCACACTAGGGAGGTCAATGATAAAGCCTAGAAAGCCTTGGATTTCAGCCGACTAAGAATGAGAACTCAAGAGAGACCAGGTGACAAGTGAAGGATAAAACCAAGGTTGAGAGACAAAAACTAAGAGATACAGACATAGTTAAGTCGAGCATATAGAGCAGATAATCGAACATGCCTAGGGGCTTAAGAACAAACTTAGAAAAGATTCAGAAAACAGGTTAAACACTTAGTGTAAGCAGCCATGCATTATCAGAGTTAAGGGAAGAACAAATTTGCAGGATTGGTGAAAAGTATCATACACGGATTCATAATAAAGGAAAAGGTTAAAATTATGCTATGTATAGGTCCTAGTGTTACAAGATAGTCATATTAATTGGTAGCAGAACAACATTTAGACATGATGGGGAAGCAGATTGTTACAACTACTGGTGAATCAAGAGAGCCAAAAGCGAGCTAAAGGGAATATTGATAGAGAACTGGTCAAGGTTGATAAAAAATGTCTTGACATAGGATTAAGACATGCTATATAGGCAAGATATAACCACAGAAATTCAGAATAGACTTGTGCCATATAATAAATGTGAATATTAATGTTTTGAACACAATTTACTAATTTACTAAAAGGGATACAAGTTATGCAGGTAAAGCATGTTCAAATAACAGCATGGACAGCTTTAAGCAAAATTAGAAAATAAAGATATGCTGAAAAATGCAAAGGTCCTAAACAGTAGTAAGTTGCAACACATAGGCTAGATGAACTTGAAAAGAATATAATATACTCAAATCAGGTTTAGTCATGCTTCAAACTATAAACATCACGAATTTAAAAGTTAAGGAGACCTAAAATTGAAGTAGAACAAACAAAATTGCACACAAGACAACCCAGAAAACTCATTAAGCTAACGAACTTCAAAAGTGAAGACATATGCAAAATGTAGATACATAGGAACGAAATTACAAAGGTCCAGTAACTCACCGGTTAAACGAAGAACAGTAAAGAATAAACTTTCACAAGAACCCAGAATCTCAATGCGTCATAGTTCCCAAAAGCTTCGAACACATAAGAAAACGAAAAAAATCAAACAACAGATAAGGAAAGAAAACATGAAAAATCAGTTCGAAATCCATTTAGGAGAGAAATCTGGTAAACACTAGTTTCTTAGGGAAAGTGTAAATCACAGAAATCCAAATGAAATCGAACTCACATAATACAGTATTGAATGTATGTAGACGAAACAATGCTCAAAATCAGAGATTCGGGCCCCTTGTTGTTCGATTTCAGAAATTATTGCTTGCCATGTTTAGGCAAGCACTTAGGTAACACCACAAACGGACGATCAGTACCAGAAGGATTCGAATATGGCAAGAAAATAGTAGTCGAATCCCATTAGGAGAGGGATTAGGAGAGGCATCTAGGGTTTAATGAAGAGGAGAAGAGAGAGTTTTAGGGCGCCGGGTTATAGGGAATGAGGGGATTAAGATTGGGGTACCTAATTAAAAGGGAGGGGTTAGTTGTGGGACGTTGATCTTGAAAGATGAACGACTGAGATTTTAAAATGTACGGGGCGGGTCGATTAAACGGGTACCGACCGATTTTTGTAAAGGGTCGTTTGGATTTGGGCTAGGTTTCTAGGCTAAGGTGTTTGGGGCATTTGGTCGAAAATTAGCCCTATATTGGTCCAATAATTAAATACACATTATAATTATTTAAAAAATAATTTATAAGAATAATTAATAGATAATTAAATACTGCTTGTGCAATAAAATGATTAAAAATAATAACTAAAGATTATAAAAATATACAAAATATTATTTTAACCCAAATAATGCATAAAAAAGTAATTCTGCATAGCGTATATGCTATTATTGTAAAATTATGTAAATAACCTAAAAATATGAAATATAATTACATAAATAAAGAAAAATATTATGAAGAATATATGTGGATGTATAATAGTAAACTTGATGATTGAGTCATTATAAAAAATAATTTAAAGGATAATTTATAAATATTGAATGTTTTAAATGCAAGAAAATATTGATTGTGAAGTTTCAAAATTATGAAAAGTTATGGGAAAATGCTTGCATAAATCTTGTAGTTTAAATAATGATGTAAATTATATTTGAAAGTGTATACACTTATTTGAAAAATACGAGGGCAAAATTGAGTATCAACAAGTTCCCTCTTTACCTGGGAATGATGAAAGAATTGTCGGGTAAGAAAAACTGATGACAAATTTTGGCCGAATGATGTGATTTGAAAAATGAAGGCCAAAACCTAATTTCTGAGTTGCCTACATATCCCTGGTGTTACGGGAATCAGGTCGTGTGTAGTTCTAGATCCAACGGTGAATTGACCCGATGGACTTGTTATAGGAATGGTCGTATGTTCCGCAAATGGTTTTTTGGGTAGGATAGTATCAGATGAATTTATACGAAATCATAAATGTGAGTGTGAAATGTTATGGATGTATCTCAGAATGAGTATCTGAACGGTCATAGAGTGAAAGGCGTGAATTGATGGTGGTCGGTTATGTTTGAAATAATTGAAGGATGTGAACATTGTGAATGGAAACCGGAGTGAGGATTGCTCCTGTTTGGAGAACGTTTGCTTCCTGGATCACCTGCAAAACTTAAAACATATAGCATGCAAATATATACAGGTTATTGCGAGAATTTAGACATGATGCAAATTCCCTTTGGACCATGACGGTTGTCTTTGGACGGGTGAGGATGATGTCCTTAGGCTATGACGTCCTGGGTCATGAATTATGTGATAAGGGATTCGCATGCCATGAAATGATGTCCTTAGGCCATGAGGATGGTGCCTCTAAACCATGACGCGTTTGAACAATGATGTTCACTTTTGAGAGATCCTCAGGCCAAGGAATGGTGTCTTCCGGCTATGAGGATGATGCCTTCAGACTATGATGCTTTTGGACAAAATGGCAATGTTTCAGCCCATGAAATGCAAAGACATGATGTTTTGTCATATGCGCAATGAAACAAGACAAGGCTTAGTCTTGTGTAATATGAGAGCAGTGTTTAGCCCCAGAGGATAATGCCAAGTCTTAGATAGCGTAATGGATATAGTATTTAACCTTGTGGAAAAAGCAGTGCTTAGCCTTATGCAAGCGAGGAAGTACTTATCCTCATGCAAAGAAAGAGACGATGCTTAGTCTCATGCAGGAAAGGCAGAGTTTATCCTTATGCAATTAGGGAGGCAATGCTTAGCCTCATGCAAAGGGGAGACAAATTTTAGTCTCATGCGGGAAAGGCAGTGCTTAGCCTTATGCAATTAGGGAGGCAATGCTTAGCCTCGTGCAAAGCTTAGTCTCATGCGGGGAAAGGCAGTGCTTAGCCTTATGCAATTAGGGAGGCGGTGCTTAGCCTTATGCAAGGAAAGACACAATGCTTAGTCTCATGCAGAAAAGGTAGAGTTTAGCCTTATGCAATAAAGGAGGCAGTTCTTAGCCTCATGCAAAGAAAGATACAATGCTTAGTCTCATGCAGGAAAGACAGAGCTTAACCTTATGCAATTAGGGAGACAGTGCTTAGCCTCATGTAAAGAAAGAGACAATGCTTAGTCTCATGCGGAAAAGGCAGTGCTTAGCCTTATACAATTTAGGGAGGCGGTGCTTAGCCTCATGCAAGAAAATGATGAGTGATAGTAAAGCATCTCTTAGCTGGAGGCGTTTGTGATAGATAATATGTTATCTTGAAGGTAGTGATCTAATGTGTCTGCAGATATTGTTGTCTTATTTTTCCTGCATCTAAAGAAAATTGTGAGTTTTGTGGGGAAAGGTCAGTTCGTGATTTCATCTTCTTGCTTTGCCTTTGCTCATGTCTCGAGATCATGTTTGAGTTACCACGGGTAACTTCTGGCTTTCATAGAAATAAAGTTTTTGAAAACATGAATGTCGTTATTCAAAAATATAGTAGCATGCAATATCAAGTAATTTAGATGAATCGATGACTGTGACATATTTTAGAGACATTGCGACCTCCTTGCCTTAGAATTTTGAGGGTCCTCCTCAAAATTCTGCTCCAGTTTAAATGCAATTCTTTGACTGTTCTGCGTATGAAGAAGTTGGCTGGACTTGTTTTAGAATTTTGAGGGTCCTCCTCAAAGTTCTGCCCCAGTTTTGAAGATTTTGTTAAGATGTGACCGAACCCACAGGGCTGCCTACGCATCCTCTCTTAAACGGGAATCAGGTCAAGCGTAGTTCAGTTACATCAAATGAAGAAATGTAAACAATCCTAAACATAGTATCTCTTGACTGCGTCTGAGTTGATACGTTTTGCCCAAATTTCTCCGTCCATTTCTGAAAGTATGAGTTCTTCTCCTGTTAGTACTCGATGAACCATGTAGGGCCCTTGCCAATTGGGTGAAAATTTCCCTTTGGCTTCATCTTGATGCGGGAAGATCCGCCTTAGCACCAACTAACCCGGTGTGAATTGTCTAGGTCTGACCTTTTTGTTGAAAGCTCTGGACATTCTGTTCTGTTAGAGTTGACCATGACATACCGCTTTCATTCTTTTTCCGTCAATGAGAGCCAGTTGTTCATAGCGACTTCGTACCTATTCCGCATCACTGAGTTCAGCCTCTTGTATGATTCTCAAAGAAGGAATTTCTACTACGGCAGGAATAACGGCTTCAGTACCAGAGACCAACAAATAAGGAGTTTCCCCAGTCGATGTACGAACCGTGGTACGATATCCAAGCAGGGCAAAGTAATTTCTCATTCCATTGTTTATGATCTACCATTTTCCTCAATATCTTCTTGATGTTCTTACATGCGAATTCCACAGCTCCATTCATTTGCTGCATGTATGCTGTGGAATTCTTATGTTTGATCTTGAAAGTCTCACACATGGATTTCATCAGGTCACTGTTAAGGTTGGCGGCGTTGTCGGTGATAATTGATTCTGGTACCCCGAATCGACAAACAATACGATCCCGCATGAAATCTGCGACGACTTTCTTAGTTACAGCTTGGTAAGATACGACTTCAAACCATTTTGTAAAATAGGCTATGGACACTAGAATGAACCTGTGCCCATTTGAAGCAGCAGGTTCGATTGGACCAAAGACATCCATCCCCCAAGCAGAGAAAGGACAAGGTGCACTTGTTGGGTTGAGTTCATTGGGTGGCACTCACATCATATTAGCATTTACTTGGCATCGATGACACCTTTGGATATACTTGATGCAGTCTGTTTCCATAGTCATCCAGAAATATCCTGCTCTCAATATCTTCTTAGCGAAGACAAAACTGTTCATGTGCGGTCCGCAAGTTCCGCCATGTATTTCTTCGAGCAATATGGACGCTTCCTTGGCGTCAACACACCGTAATAATCCTAGGTCTGGAGTCCGTCTGTACAAAATTCCTCCGCTTTGCAAGAAGTGGTTGGATAATCTTCGGAGTGTGCGTTTCTGAGTATGATTTGCGTGCTCCGGGTATTCTCCTTTTGCCAAATATTCTTTGATGTCGTGGATGTCACGCCCCAACCTCGGGGAGCGCGACCGGCGCTCAACCGAGTGAACCCGGTCGAGCAAGCCTATTAGACTCTTCCTATCCATCTCATTCATGATTTAAAAAGGGGGCACGTTACCATTAGATAAACATGGTAATGAACTGATGTACATCTACATATACATATAAACGTTGCTAGTTCATTTTCATTATATCCATTATGCCATAGTTAAACCTCCAAAAGTGCATACAATTTACAATTTGGTGGGAAAGCAGTTTCAAAATACAATATGATCCTTGACCCATCCAATACCCATACATAACCCACAAAACGTCTACGGAGCCTCTAAAGATACAAAAGATAGATATGACCATACCGGTGACAAGGCCCCAGCTATACCTCCAAACGTGGTAAATTATGTCAAAACAAGAACTGCATGACCCCTGGAAGAAATGGGGCTCACCAAGACTGCTTCAAGGAGTATGCACCACTATCTGCGGTCGGTACTGCCTGCTAAGGAACCACCCACATCCATTCAAAGATGTAGCGCCCCCGTCAAAAGGGACGTTAGCACTGTCGAATACTACTAGTATATATAACCAAAACACTATCTCCTTAAAAAAATAAATAATGCAAGAGTAAGCAATCAAGAAATCAATGAGAAGCATAGTCAATACCACGACATCAAATAAGTAATCACATAAGATTTCAAGTGAGACTGCTATAATTTTAATTTGGGCCATTAGTAGCATTAACACTTCATTATTCACAATACCACCGTACTCGTATACGGAGTCCGATCACGACCCGGTTGGGTAGGTCATCTCCCTTGGAGATACTTTTCCACAATATCAATTCTTGTTTCAATTTCCGGTTCAGTTCACAGCACAAAACCACCATATGTGCGGCATGGTGTCGATCACGGCCCGGTCGGCTAGGTCGTCTTACTCAAGACATTTCTCCCTTTCTCATCAATCATCTCATTCCTTATTTCGCACCCACATATTTAAAGTCTTTAAATACTAGTGGACATTGTTAATTAATTCCTATCACTTTGCCGCATTTCATAATTCAAGTTCTTTCCACATGTTTCACATTATTAGCAATTTCATCAACAAGACTTTCAATTCAAGATATCAAGTACACATGCGAGAAAACATGAATCGTGAACATATATAGAGGTTGTCACATACTTTGGCAACTTAACACATATTCCATAACTTCAATACATCACCAAGTAACAACATAACTTAACACAAGCACATTTGAAATGTCATCTCCTACATCAATCAGGATTAAAGCTTACTCCAATTGTAGGGGCGCCATGGGAGTTCGATTTCTAAGAAGAGGGGGTTTTAGCCATACATGCCTCAATTGATCTTTCTTTTATCTCTACAATGTTCTAGAATGTTTTCAACTTCAATCTATTTTAGCAATGCAACACAATTGAACCCATAATTAGGGAAAATGATCATAATCCTAGCTCACTTGAGCATTTTATCAAATATCATGTGTTTATTAAGGTTTTATGGTCCTTTTTATGGAAGATTACCCCATACCATGCCCCATTCCTCTCTATCCTTGATTTACAATTCCCCCATTTCACCGAAGGACACATGCATGCAATAGAGTCACCCTCATCCCTATGAATTATCTCACTAATATCCCATTATAGCTATGTTTAGAATTAAGAGCCGGGGTGATGAAGTCTTACCTCTTAGGATGAAGAATTTGGTGCCTTACTTGAATATCCTCAAAGCTTTTAAATGATAATTGAAGAAAATTTGATGAAGATTAGGCCCTCCCTCTAAAACTCCCCCCCCCCCTCCTCCCCATGCAACCGCATAATGGATATGCGGTCCGCAAAGTGACCGCAGAAACAACCTTTAGGGGCTTGAATTTTCTGATCGTGTATGCGACCAGTATGCGGTCCGTATACTTGTTCTGCGGTCACATAATCGACCACAAAGCTGACCTCAAATTGGCCAAATTTTCTGCTTCACTCTGCGGCCATTATGCGGTCCGCAGAATGATTATGCGGCAGCATAATGGGCCGCATAAATGCACACATTTGAAAAACATTTTTCTTAAACCCAGAAGCGTACTGTTCCATCCAAAAAGTCTGAACCGCAGCAAGCTATTTCTGATGCTACAACACATAAATCTAACCTCGGTATCACGAAGTCCGGGGTTTCTAGGAAAACTTTTACGGGGCCTTACAGTGGAACCATGGATTTTCATCAATTTCCTCTTCAACATGAGCACAACAAGCCAGATGATTATGAATCCTTATTGGGATGGGATCGATGAAATTCTTGTCTGGGTGTTGTATCATGGAAAATAAAGTGGCCAATGAATCTGCGAACTCATTCTAGACTCTCGGAACATGTTTGAATTCTATCTCTGTGAATCTCTTCATCAACTCTTGTACATAGTACAAATATGGCAATATTTTGGTATTCTTTGTGGCCCATTCTCCTAAAACGTGATGTACCAAAAGGTCGGAATCTCCTATTACCAGCAATTCCTGAACATTCATGTCAATGGCTATCCTGAGTTCTAAGATGCAGACCTCATATTCTGCCATGTTGTTGGTATATGGAAACCGGAGTTTTGTGGATATCGGATAGCGTTGACCTGTTTCTGATACTAAGAATTCTCCAATACCCACTCCTTTGAAGTTTGCAGCTCCATCCAAGAACATTCTCCAACCATCATATGATTCAGTTATATCTTCTCCTACGAATGATACCTCTTCATCCGAAAAATACATTTTCAAGTGTTCGTATTCTCCGTCTACAGGATTTTCTGCCAAAATGATCCGCCAATGCTTGCCCTTTGACCGCTTTCTGAGTTACATAGATGATGTCGAACTCGCTCAATAATATATGCCATTTTGCTAACTTTCCCGTAGGCATGGGTTTCTGGAAGATGTATTTTAGCGGATCCATCCTTGATAGAGATATATGATGTAGGCACAGAAGTAGTTCCTAAACTTTTGAGCTATACATGTAAAAGCGCAGCAGGTGCGCTCCAGCAAAGAATAGCGTGCTCCGTAGGGTGTGAATTTCTTACTCAGATAGTATATGGCCTGCTCTTTTCTTCCAGACTCATTGTGTTGTCCCAAAACACAACCAAACTCCCCATCTAGTCGGATAAATAAAGTAGCAGAGGTCTCCTAGGTTCTGGTGGGACCAGAACAAGTGGTTTGGATAAATATTCCTCGATTTTGTCGAAGGCTTTCTGGCATTCTTCAGTCCAAATTGTTGCGGCGTATTTCTTCAACATTTTGAAAATCGGCTCACAGATCACATCTGATTGTGCTATGAAATGGCTGATGTAATTGAGATGCCCTAAGAAACTCATCACATCTTTCTTGTTCTTCGTAGGTGGCAAGTCTTGGATAGCCTTGACCTTTGACGGGTCTAGCTCAATCCCTCGGCGACTGTGTTGATACCAATTTTTCCTCAAAATATTTTAAATTTACATATATAGCTTGAAAATCATGTATTAATAGTAATTGATATTTTTCCGCAATTTTCCTATATTTGTATTAATCTATCCAGCATTTTATTTCAAATAAATAATTATGAAATTGCATTAAAAAATGATTTCAAAAGCATTTCTGGGTTTCATTAATTATTTTGGTCCTATTAATACCAAATTATTTTATAATTAGCCAGATTGGCACCTTTTGGCTATAATTGCAATAACTTTGCAATTATAGCACAATCATACGATTTTATACTATCTTTTATCCAGAAATTAATCATTTGTATTTTAAATACTAAGTAATCATTCTTAATTATTTTCTATGCATGAAATATATTTTTTGTAATTAACAGCTATTTTATAAATTGTTTTATTTAATTGGGTATTTAATAATAGCCACTTTTTATTTTCAATTATAGCCTAAATCAATATGATCCCAACCCAATTAATTAGCCCAAATATCCCAGGCCCAACACCTAAGTCCACCCAACCAAATACCCCATTTCAATCCTGACCGTTGAACACTCAGATCAACGGTCTGGATTTACCCTTTCCATAATTAATCCAAACGAACCCCCTCCCAAACCCTCACTTCTCTCATTTCCCTCACCTGATATCCGCCGTCACCCCCTTCCCCTTCTCGCTCAAATACTCTCTGCATCAAACCCTAAATCCCTCGCCATTCTCTAGTTCGCCGGTAACAATGACGGTTCCCTACCCCCTAGCCTCTATGGCTCCTCTCTATGGCTTGATTCTTGCATCCCTGAGGTCCCCAAGGGACTGGTTGGTTATTCATCCACCCCCAGGGGTCCGTGCTCACCTCCCATGTATTTCATGCCATTTTCAGGCCGTTCATGGCCATCTGAGTAAGATCCTCCCATCTCCGGCTAGAATTTGTGGTTTCTAAGCCGATTCTCTCTTTGTCTTTGGGTTCTCTCTCTGAAACCCTAATTTTCACACTGGATTTCTTAGATCTGCAATAGATCTGGGTATATTCCGAGTTATTTTTTCTGTTTTCTTAAAGAATCTCCGATTTTCTAAAGTGTCTCTTCATCTTCAAACTAGGGTTCTTAACCCCTTTTCAAAAAATGCTTTTCCTTCTGATTTTAGTATTCATCTATGATTTTCACAATGTTTAAGCGGTCATTTGAGTTTTCTCTTTTTATCTGAGTTATTATGTTGAAAACCCCAAGATTCTTGGTTTTAATCTGTGATTCTGAGTCTGTTTACGATATGTTCACCTAATCTGTATGTGTGCTGGTTTCTCATGAATACTCTGTGATTTTGTGATTTTTCCCTATGTTTTCTTGTTAGGGTTTTTGACTTCGACTATTCCTGCCTATTATGTGTTTATTCCCAGAAAATTTTGCTAGTTCTGTTTTTCTTCGAATTTATCCTACTTTATCCATCAATGTTCTTGATTCTTCACTTATTCTGCCTACATCATGTTCAGTCTGTTAATTTGGACTATGCTTTATATGAATCCCTAATTTTTATATGATTTCTACCCTAGTCGTCTTCTTAGGGTTCTGATTTTATCTATGTTTATTACGCTTATTCTTACAAGGTTATGCTAAATCAATGCTACTTGTGAATCCCTGAATCTTTGTGATTGATCCTTCACAGATTTTTGTAATATTCTATACTGATTTTAACTTGTGAAATATTTTCTGACCTTATTCTATGGTCAATTATGATGTTAGCTGATTTTAAGCATTTTCCTTAATTAAAGCTTGATGAATCAAGTCTCCTTTACATGTGATATACTTTTATTGTACCTATGTTGTTTCCTTAATTGGCTATACTGAGCCGCATACGATTCTCTTTCCTTATTTTATCACCTGTCTATTACCGTTTGAGTATGATTCCATAATTAAGGGAAATCGTTATACTAATTTAATTCTAATTAGTATATACTTCTATAATTACTGCTGAACTATTATTTTTACCTTATTCTTCTGCCTGTTTTAAAACTATAAGTACCTTAGTCTTCATTATCAAGCACACGAACACATTGCTCAAAACTCTCTCGTATACACAAATACTCTCTTCTGCTCTCCTTCTGGTTACTTGCTATTATCAGCCGGCTGGAAGCCAAGGCTGATTATTCTACCCCCTTACTCCTCATTCTGTGTTTGCTATCTCCTATACCGGTATGTCCTAATTTTAATTTAAGTTTCAAAAACAATATGTTTCTTTTAATACTTGAATTCATCCTGTTTCTAATATGTTTTTACCTATGGTTTTGCTGTGATGTCTGCATTTGGCCTGCTTGCATTGTTGTTCACTTAGCATGTTATGTACTCCCCTCCCCTAGACTCAGCATGCTTATTAAATGCTATCCCCCTTTTAGTATACCTCAATATGCTTCTGCCTTACTTATGCTTCTATGATTATTGTCATGAACTTTTCTGTGGCAAAACAATTTGTACATTATGTTATTTAGTTCCGAGTAATCCTAAAAGTTTATGCTATATCCTTGATCCCTGGACGCCCCCCTAGCATATTGTTGATTCTGTACTTAATTGTTCCTGAAACTATGTTCTTACCTATGTGCCTTATGTGTCCCCAATCCCCATTACCCTTGTTTGGTGTTGCTGAGCCTGCCTTGGTTCTGTGTTCTTTGGTTGTGTATGAACATGTTTTGGGTGCTATGTCTGGACGGTTTCTTGCTGCTCAACTCTCTTTTCAAAAACTGTTTTACTACATAACTCTGTAGTTCTTTACAAAATCTTTCAAACAAGTCTCTTTTCAAACTGTTTTCCTACTCAATCTTTTCAAAACTATGTCAAGCACTCTCACTCTACTCTTAGATATTTAAGTTCTGCCCCTCTAATGTGTGACTTCTTAGGGATCCCTATGAGATCCCTCTGAACTCTGATGCATTAGAGTTGGACCTTCCACACTACACTTACTCAATCATGGTTATGAAATATGGGTGTGAGCACTGCCCGGGATCCCTTGAGGTCCTTAGGGAACTCTAACACACCCGAATATGAGAAAGGCTATGAAACATTTGGGCACTTGAGGTTCTGGAAGTCTGGGCCAGTTTTCAGGCTCTCTACAGTTTAACTTCTTTTTTTCCTTTATCTATGCTGGTCTGTAATATTTATTTGTAAATGAATATTGGGGATGGCTAGTGAAATGGGAGGGGATAGCTATATAATTTTATCAATGCCGCTGGGTAGAAATCATGCCTTAAGCTTTACATTTCCTATATCTGCATTAGAATCCATGCTTAGGATCTACATGCCAAACATGCATTAGATATCATGTATTTAAGGCTTTTTCCATGTATACTGCTTTAACATACAACATACCTCAATTTATGCTTGTGCCTACCACTTAGAAATCCTGCTCCTTAGGCGGTAAAATTAATACTCCTGTGCATTCATGAATCATTCTTAACAACTCTGTAATTCTCTGTGCATTTTAGAAATCATGCTTTAGGAATCCTCTGCATCCTGAAATTATATCCTAGTCACCCTGCATTCACGTGTGCATACTATGTACCATGCTCTAGGATTTCTTTTACATTTACTTAACTACGCCTAGTTTAAACTGTTGATTCATGAAAAGGTATAAAATAACCTCGCATATGATTATCATGTCTGTTCATAATAGAAATTGGTAACAATCTCTGCATTCTCAGATTTACATCACTTAGAACAGCATGTTTTAGGTAAAACAACCTCTGAACTGTTTCATAATTCTGGTAGTCACTATGAACAACTCCACGCCTAAGCAAGCCTTAGGTAATCAATCTCTTAAAAATGAATATTGTTTTATTACATTTGTTTCCTAAGGGCTAACATGTTTTTTTTAAAACCAGTAGGCAAGCTGATTAGGTCCTTGCTATTGAGTTTATAAACAAGTTGCATACTTCTATGCATTGATATTCACTTAGATATCCTGTCTTAGGATTCTGTTTAATAAAACTGCCTCTTGTTTTGTGTTTGAGACGTGTTGTTTATGTGCAATATCTGTGAAGGTAAATCTAAGCCTTTTAAACTGCTTTTACCGCATTTATTTGTAAAGTACTATTTGTTCTTGCATGTCGCTTAGAATTTTATCCTTTTAACCTTAGGGTGTTTTGTTTAGAACTGCCTATATTTAGAGGTCCTAAATTCTTCCAGGGCCATTAAGAAGGGACGGGTAACATCACGAATAGAGGTCGTTAAATAAACTCCCTTAATAACCGCTAAGAGGTGGGAAAGGGTAGACATGGATATGATATCCGGTGCGCTAATGCCATGAGTAGCCCCTCTTCTGAGGAGTGATTACCGGGGATTGTATTGATGTGATCCTATAGGATAAACAACCTAGGACCCCCCCCCTATCCCTTACACATGTGTGCTTAGATTGTAAAACCTCCAGAACTTTGTATATGTGCTTAGACTTTAAATCTTTTAAA
>ML375188.1:61104-100510 GCA_005239525.1 Nicotiana knightiana | reverse complement strand
CCCCACCGCCTTTATGTGCCATTAATTGTTTATCTCTGTCAAGTATTTATTCCTTTCATAATCAAAACTGACATGTTTCTTTTTGTTTTCCTTTGTAACTGCTTTTTCAATTATAACTGTTGTAATTACCGCTTTCATAACGTGCAACTACATGAAAACATGCTTTTATTGCTCATTTATATTTGAATAAATCATGCTCAACATCGTATTCCACCCGTGCCTATACAAATCCTATGGAAACGCTTGATGAGTGTTTGCGCCCTTCTATTTTATATCACCCCTAAATTCGGAAAGGCTAATTTGCGGTAAAACTAGTCGATCAGCGGTGCAGTTGACGGTTCCGTGCCTTTCCCCCTCAAGTTGTCCGTGTGAGGGTACCAGTCTAAAACCCATAGAAACCTTACTTTGTTATATTGTACATGCATCATGGTCAAACCTAACTGGGTTAATGTGTCGTTCGCACAATAACCCTTTAAGACATCCTTATCCAAAAGTCCACCGGCTTTCGTAATCCCAACGGACGCAATCAAGTTTTGTGCATTTATTTGGAGAACTAAATGTATGTATGCTAATCATAAGTGTATAAATAGTCGAGTCTGGCGGGGGTAAGGGTCTAACCTTATCTATTTTGCAGAAAACGAGGCACGAAGTCCCCAGGTTCGGCATGGTCCAAAGAATACCTGTTGTTGGGCATGCATGACCTTGGGAACCTGATTGACAGAGCCTAGAAGATCGAGCCTGGGGAAGGTCCTTCTAGGATCAAGTAGTCTAGGTTTCCTTTTCATTGCTTTTTTCAAATGTAATAAGGCCAAGTGCCATTAGTGAATTTATTTCCTGCTTATTATTTTAGTGTCGTTTTGGACTCATCTATTTTACATTAATGAAATGAGGCATTTTTGTATCTAAGTTCTCCAAAATAAACTTGTCGCTAGGCCTACCTCTGGCACAACGAGGCTCCCAAATTAGGACACGCTTTTATTCGTGCACTATGTGTTTAAATACTACAAGATTTTCTCATCATTCTCACTCACTTGGCTACCTTTTTTTTTGTTTCTTTTGATTATTCTCCTTCCAAAGGTTGGTTCGTGCATTCTAGCATCATCTTCATACTACACAAGATCCAGGGGCCCTCCGCCTTCTCCTCCTCCTAGACCGCCTAAAGGAAAAAGAAAAGGCAAAGGAAAAATGGAAGATTCAAGCAACATCAGACAAGAAAACACAACACCAATGGAACGAATAGAAACCACTGAAAATCCAGGTACTCAAGTTCAGAATGAGGCTATGATACAACTCGAGCAAAGGTTGTTGAAACTCCAAGGGGAGCTTGAGCATGTTCGGAGTTTAGCAAATTGATCCTTCTCACTCGGTGTCCCAGATGTCACTCAAAATCTCATACCTCCTTAGAACACCCCAAACAAACAAAACGCTCCCACAACTCATCATCATATAAATCCACCGAAAAATCAAATTATCCCACCACATCACCAGCACAATACTTTCCACGCTCCAACAGATACCCCACTGACTATCCCTGAAACGCAGAACTCCGCAAGTGATCGCCTCTATGCTCAAACACCAGGTCATCAGAACAACCACATATATATGGAGACTCTACCTCACTCCACCCAACACATTTCTTACCCATCTGAATCCAGTGAGAAGGATATGCTCATTAAGAATTTGGCCGAGGAACTAAAGAAGCTGACTAGTCGAGTTCAGGGCATTGAAGGGAGTAAGGGAGTCGAAGGTTTGAACTACGAAGATCTCTACGTACAGCCCGATGTTGAACTACCGGAGGGTTACAAACCTTCTAAGTTCGAAATATTCGATGGTACAGGTGATCCCAGGGTCCATCTAAGAACTTACTGTGATAAATTGGTGGGAGTAGGAAGAGACGAAAAGATTCGCATGAAATTGTTCATGAGAAGCCTCACAGGAGATGCTTAGTCTTGATACATCAGCCAAAACCCTAAGAAGTGGTCCCACTGGGTAAGTATGGCATCAGACTTCATGGACCAGTTCAGGTTCAATATGGAGAATGCACCAGACGTGTTCTACATCCAGAACCTTAAAAAGAAGCCCACTGAAACTTTCCATGAATATGCCGTTCGTTGGAGATCTGAAGCAGCCAAGGTCAAGCCTGCCCTAGAGGAAGAACAAATGAACAAGTTCTTCGTCTGGGCACAAGACCCACAGTATTATGAGAGGTTAATGGTGATTGAAAACCACAAGTTCTCTGACATCATCAAGCTGGCTGAGAGAATTGAAGAAGGTATCAAGAGTGGAATGGTAACTAACTTTGAGGCACTACAAGCCACCAACAAAGCCTTGCAGTCTGGTGGTATATCCAAGAAGAAAGATGCAGGAACGATAATGGTTGCACAGGGACCCAAATCCCCGTTGGTATACCGAACTTCCCCACTCACCTATCAAGCACCCTCGCCCACCTATCGGTCAACACCTCCACTAACATATCAGCCATCTCCATATACATATCAGCCTACTTCCCCCAGATATTCTCAACCATCTCCTGTTTATCATACCTACAACTCTCAGCCATCTCATTTCCAATCCACCCCTGCTCGCCAAAATTTCCCGAGACCTCGACCCAACATTGATCGCAGACCTCCTAAATAATACACTACCATTATTGAACCTATCGACCAGCTGTATGAAAGATTAAAAGCCGCTGGTTATGTCACTCACATCCCTGCTATAACCCCTAACAATCCATCCCAATGGGTTAACCCAAATAAGACATGTGCATACCATTCCGGCATGAATGGGCATACAATTAATGAATGTCATTCATTAAAAGATAAGATCCAGTCTATGATTGACAACAAGGTCATCCAAGCAAAGGAGGCTGCTCCCAATGTTCGCAACAATCCGCTTCCAGACCATAGGGGTGTCAACATGATAGAGGTAGAAGAAGATTGGGACCCAGAGGGGTCAATCGGGTTAATTATAGAAGGTGATGACCGAAAGAAGCCAGCATTCACTCTTAATCCCATCATAGTCCAAATTCATTCATCCGGAGACGTCGAGGTAACTGTATCACTCCCATTCAAGTTTGAAACGGCACCACCTGCAAACACATACTTGTCGTTCGAGGTTGAAGTTATGCTACCTGCTAAGGCACCCATTCAATTCAAAGTGAAAGTAGCTGCACCGATCACAGTGACGGTTTCAACCGCACCACCTTTCAACAATAAGACCGCACCTTGGAATTACATAGCTGAAGCAAGAAGGAAGGTAAAGTCAAGATTGAAGAAGCTAGTGCTACATAGGGGATGACAAGGACCGGTGAGGTCTATACACATGAACACTTGGTAGAGTCTAGCAAGAATGCTTCCAACAGGCCACCCGTCATTGAGACAGGCCCAGATGATCTTTGGAGGAAGGTGCAAGCCAGGGAATACTCAGTCATCGATCAGCTGAACAAAACTCCAGCCCTATATCCATTCTATTATTGCTGCAAAATTCAGAGACACACAGGAATGCTTTGATGAAAGTGCTGAACGAAGCATATGTGCCAAATAACATAACTAGTGGAGAAATGGCCAATATGGTAGTTCAAGTACTAGAGAGTCGCAAGATCACTTTCCACGAGGACGAGCTACTGCCTGAAGGGCTAAGTCATAACAAAGCACTGCACATCACTGTGCAATGTGAGGACTACTTCATCACCAGGATTCTAATCGACGGGGGATTCAGACTCAACATCTTCCCATTGACGACACTCAAGAAATTGGGCAAGGGACTGCATGAGATCAAAGAAGGATCTATGAATGTAAAGTCTTTCGACGGTTCTCAAAGGTCTACCATCAGCGAAATCAGTCTTTGTTTGCAAATGGGACCTACATGGTTCGAAATTGAATTTCAGGTGATAGACATATTGGCATCCTATTATCTGTTGTTGGGACGTCCGTGGATACAGGCCGCTGGGGCTATAGCGTCAACATTGCATCAGGTGGTAAAATTTGAATATAACCACCAGGAAGTGATCATCCATGGAAACGGAAGCAATCCTATCTATGGTAGCCACACCATCCCTGCGATTGAAGGTAGAAGAAGGCTGGGTGGAGAAACTTACCACCACATTGAACGGGTCAATGCAGTAGATAAAGACAAATTCTGGGACAGTAAGATCGAAAGCATAATGAACTGGAGTGGATACGAGCCTGGCAGAGGACTCGGGATAAACCTTCAGGGGATTTCCAAACAAATACAGATGAAGCACCATAGCATCACTTTTGGGCTGGGCTACAAATACACATGGCAAGAGTACGAGAATTGGTCGCCACCATGGCACGGTCCTTACTATTCATTGGAAAAGCTGATACCCATTTGGAGCAGACCTTCCAGCAAGCCGACATAATATGGGGGTCAGAGGAGGAAGAAGCATTGGCAGCTTTGAAAGATCTATTTCTGGAAGATGGTGACATGGACTGCTATGTTATTGTTGAGGAGGAGGACGACGAAGGCCCTACCATCCAAGCTGTGAGCAAGGGATCGTTTCTCAGGAATTGGACTGTCAGACCATCCAAGGCCCGACGAGTCCCAAGGTAGCAAGGTTGAACAAAAATTATTTATTTCATTTTGCTAATGATTTCCTTTTCCGCATTTCCATTTTTTTGCATTTTCCAATAAAATCTCCAATGTTCCAAAACATTTGAAAATCACTTTTATGTTTCAACGAATCTATATTCATTTATTATCATTTTCTCTCATTATTTTATCTTACAACATTACTATTTCTTGTCTTGATGAACCAATGAATGTGACATGCAATAAGACAACGCAACAAAAGGACAGTGATTCAGAAGAAGAAGATACCATACTCGATGAAATTATTAGAGAAGTTAAGGATTTTGAAAATAGACCTAAGTCCAATCTGGACGAAACCGAGATAGTCAACCTAGGAGATTCAGAAACTGTCAAAGAAACTCGCATCATCATTCATCTATCGCCATCAGAGAAAGTGGAATACACACAATTATTGAAAGAGTATGAAGACATATTTTCATGGTCGTACGATGACATTACTGGTATGAGTACATCCATTGTGTCTCACAAGTTACCAACCAATCTAATGTGCCCGCCGGTGAAGCAGAAGCTCAGAAAATCAATCCTGATATGAATCTGAAAATCAAAGAGGAAGTTACCAAGAAAATCAACGCCAAGGTTCTCAGGGTAGTTGAATATCTGACATGGTTAGCCAACATCATGCCAGTACCCAAGAAAGATGGAAAGGTCAGAGTTTGTGTCGACTACCGGGATCTCAACCGGGCTAGTCCGAAGGATGATTTTCCTCTCCCGAACATACACATCTTGATTGAAAATTGTGCAAAGCATGAACTTCAATTGTTCGTGGATTGTTTTGCTGGTTACCACCAGATTTGGATGGACGAGGAAGACGCTGAGAAAATGGCTTTCATTACGCCGTGGGGAGTTTACTGTTATAAGATGATGTCGTTCGGCCTAAAGAATGCCGGGGCCACCTATATGAGAGCTATGACCACTATATTCCATGATATGATACATAAAGAAATTGAGGTGTATGTGGATTACATCATCATCGAGTCCAAGAGAGCCACCGACCATACAGCAGATTTGAGAAAACTCTTCAACAGGATGCAAAAGTACAACTTGAAGTTAAACCTCGTAAAGTGTGCGTTCGGAGTTCCAGCTGGGAAATTGCCTGGGTTCATCGTCAGCCGCCGAGGAATAGAACTGGATCCATCAAAGGTCAAAGCCATCCAAGAATTTCCACCGCCAAAGAACAAGAAAGATGTGATGAGTTTCCTGGGACGCCTTAACTACATCAACCGACTCATAGCCCAGTCCACAATTATATGTGAACTAATCTTCAAGATGCTGAAGAAAGATGATGCGACTGAATGGACTGAGGATTGTCAAAAGGCTTTAGACAGAGTCAAGGAATACTTGTAAACATCACCAGTCTTGGTCCCGCCAAAGCCAGGTAGACCCTTGCTACTCTACCTTGCAGTATTAGATGGAGTTTTTGGCTGCGTTCTGGGGAAGCACGACAAGACAGGAATAAAGGAACATGCTATTTATTATCTGAGTAAGAAGTTCACTCCACATGAGGCACGGTATTCTCTATTGGAACGCACCTGCTGTGCTCTAACCTGGGTAGCCCAGAAGCTCAGGCATTACTTCGCTGCCTACACAACATATCTCATATCAAGGATGGATCCCTTGAAATATATCTTTCAGAAGCCCATGCCCACTGGCAAACTGGCCAAATGGCAAATCCTGCTGAGTAAGTTTGAGATTGTCTATGTGACTCAGAAAGCGGTCAAGGGGTAAGCACTGGCAGATCATCTTGCTGAGAATATCGTGGGAGGAGAATACGAACCCCTGAAAACGTATTTTCTCGATGAAGAAGTGTCATTCATAGGGAAAGACATTGCAGAATCCTATGACGGGTGGAGAATGTTCTTCGATGGAGTAGCCAATTTCAAAGGAGTCGGCATTGGAGCTGTCCTGATATCGGACACAGGTCAACACTACACGGTATCTGCCAAACTCAGATTCCCATGTACCAACAATATGGCAGAATATGAGGCCTGCATCTTAAGGCTCAATATGGCCATTGACATGAATATCTAGGAGCTGCTAGTAATTGGTGACTCGAATCTTCTAATACACCAAGTACAAGGAGAATGGGCTACCAAGAATTCCGAGATATTTCCATATTTGCATCATGTGCGGGAATTGAGGAAAAGGTTCACAAAGACAGAATTTCGGCATGTCCCCAGAATTCAGAACGAGTTTGCCGATGCATTGGTCACTCTATCATCCATGATACAACACCCAGATAAGAACGTCATTGATCCTATTCCAGTAAAGATCCATAGCCAACCATCATACTCTGCCCACATTGAAGAAGAAGCGGACAGGAGACCATGGTTCCACGACATCAGGGAATATTTTTCAAAGGGAGAGTACCTAGAGCTTGCAAATCACACTCAGAAACGCACACTCCGGAGATTGTCTAATAATTTCTTTCTCAGCGGAGGACTCCTGACTTGGGATTATTAAGATGTGTCGAAGCAAAAGAAGCCTCCAGACTACTTGAAGAGATACATGCTGGGACCTGTGGCCCACACATGAATGGTTCTGTCTTAGCAAAGAAAATACTCAGAGCTGGTTACTTCTAGGTGACCATGGAAACAGACTGCATTCAATATGTTCGAAAATGCTATCGATGTCAGGTACATGCATATATGATAAAGGTACCCCCAAATGAGCTCAATGCAACAAGCTCACCTTGGTCGTTCGTCGCTTGGGGAATAGATGTTATTGGACCAATCGAGCCCACAGCCTCAAATGGACACAGGTTCATCCTAGTAGCTATTGATTACTTCACCAAATGGGTCGAAGCGGCATCATACAAAGAAGTGACTAACAAAGTCGTGGCAGACTTTGTCCGTGACCGTATCATTTGTCGGTTCGGGGTTCCAGAGTCAATCATCACTGACAACGGCTCCAATCTCAACAATGATCTGATGAAATCCATATGCGAGACTTTCAAAATCAAGCAGAAGAATTCCATAGCCTATAGACCATAGATGAATGGAACTGTGGAAGCCTCCAACAAGAACATCAAAAAGATATTGAGAAAGATGATAGAAAATCACAAACAATGGCATGAAAAATTATCATTTGCCTTACTGGGATACTGCACCACAGTCCGCACATCAACTGGGGCAACACCTTATTTACTGGTTTATGGTACGGAAGTTGTTATCCCTGCCGAAATGGACATCCCTTCCTTAAGAATCATACAGGAAGCTGAGCTCACAACGCAGAATGGATAAAAGGCCGCTACGAGCAGTTGGCCCTCATAGATAGGAAAAGGATGAATGCAATATGTCATGGTCAACTTTGTCAGAATAGAATGTCCAGAGCCTTCAACAAAAGAGTCAAGCCAAGACAGTTCACACTGGGGCAGCTGGTGTTAAAGAAGATCTTTCTACGTCAAGATGAAGCCAAAGGGAAATTTTCTCCCCACTGGCAAGGTCCGTATATGGTGCCTGAGTTTGTACCACGATAGGTATGAGAGTGACCGGAGAAGTTTTAGGATTATCGCCTTCCCGAATGAGTCCAATTGACCCTTCCGGATCCCTTTCTTCATCAGTCTCTATCACATTTATCCCTTCACCGTTGTGATCCAGGCGGATTGTTACGGATGTTGGGTGCAACCTCCTTTGCATGTATGACTTTAGTATCAATTAACGTCTGAATCTTGTCCTTCAGAGTGCGATACTCATCAATAGTATGGCCCTTCATGCCTGAGTGATAGGCACATGTCTTGTTTGGGATAATCCACTAAGAAGAGTTTTCCATAGCAACATCGGGAATGGGAGTGACATAAACAACAACTTTTAGCCTCTTGTATTGCTTGTATATGGGTTCAGCAATTGGGGTGTATTGTCTGAGTGGTCTACGGTTGAAATTTGGTTTTGGTTTTTGGTAATTTTGGCAGGCCGGTGGTGAATGGTAATATGGTGGTTGGGTGTTATAAGTGTGGTAGCTGGCGGCAGGTTGTTGGTATCTAAGGGTGAAGGCTGATATGTGGGTGGAGGTGTTTGGTATGTGAGAGGAGACTTGGGACTTTAGGCTACCATTACTGCACCCACTCCTTTCTTTTTGGAGATACCTCTTGACTGCAAAGCTTTATTTGTGGCTTGGAGTTCTTCGAAGTTTTTCACCATTTCGCTTTTGATCCCTTCTTCTATTCTTTCCCCCAACTTGATGATGTCAGAAAATTTATGGTCTTCAATAACCATTAATCATTCATAGTATTGCGGGTCTTGAGCTCTGACGAAGAACTTATTCATCTGTTTTTCTTCAAGTGCTGGCCTTACTTTTGCGGCTTCAGATCTCCACCGTGTAGCATACTCGTGGAAGGTTTCCATTGGTTTCTTCTTAAGATATTGAATGTAGAAAATGTTTGGTGCGTTCTCTGTGTTGAACCTAAACCGATCCATGAAATCTAACGCCATGCTCACCCAACTAACCCACTTCTTTGGGTGTTGACTGATATACCAAGACAAGGCATCCCCAGTGAGGCTCCTCATGAACAGCTTCATATGAATTCGCTCATCCTTGCCAACTCTTACAAGTTTGTCACAATACGTTCTCAGATGCACTTTCGGATCACCAGTTCCGTCGAACATTTCCAACTTAGGAGGTTTGTAACCCTCCGGCAGTTCTACATCTGGCTGAATAAACAAATCCTCGTAATTCAAACCCTCAATGCCCTTTCCGCCTTCGACACACTGAACCCTGCCAGTGAGCTTCTTGAGTTCTTTCGCCATGTTCTTGATGAACAGGTCCTTCTCGATAGATTATGGTATATATAGGGTCTGTTGTGGGGTATGGGGTAAAGTTTCCACATATATGGGATTTCTTTGGTGGACTTCGGGAATCTGGGCATAATGGTGGTCATTGGTTGAGTTTTGGGGATCAGGGGTAGGTTGTGGTGCATTTTGAGGAGTGTGGTAAGTGGTGGTTTGTGGATATTGAGTTGGATGGTGATGGTGTTGTGGAGGAGTAGGTATTGGTGGAGGATTATGGTTTTGAGTAGGTGTGGCGTATTGGTGTGGCGCGGGAGGATTTGGTGGATTTTGGTTCTATGTGTTTTGGGGAGGTGCCGGGTTTTGGGCATTTGTGTTTTGTTGGTTGATGTCGGGGACGTTTAGCGTGAGGGAAAGGTTTGCCAAGTTCTGGACCTGCTCAAGTTCTCCTTATAGCTCCAATATTTTCTGTTCCAGAGATAAGACCAATTCGTTCTGTGCTGGAGTACTCTGAGAGTCCGAAGTTTCAATGTTCTCTGCGTGGGTAGCATTTTCTTTTATAATACCACTCATATCACCCATTTTCACTTTTTCTTTGTTCTTTCTTTTGGGATCGTTTGGTGGAGGAGGAGGTGGAGGACCTCTGGATCTAGTATGATATTCTGACGATGCCAGTATGCACGAACCAACCTTGGGGAATGGGAATAAACAAAAGAAAAGAAAAATAAAAGGTAACCAAGTTAGTAAGGAGTATTAAAAGAATGTTTGTGATATTTAACATGTGTGGCAGAATCATGTAATAAATTCGCGTCCTAATTTGAGGGACCTCGTTGTGCCCGAGGTAAGCCTAAGCGACACATAGACTTGGAGAAAATTTATGCCAATAATTGCGTCATTTCATTAATGCGAAAAATGAATCAAACTCTTACTAAAATGACAATAATGAGAAAGTCACTAATGGCATTGCCTTATTACAATCAAAATCTAAAACGAATCTAGAAATAAGTAAATACATTGTTTCCTAATATACTTGGCCCCAGAAGGACCTTCTCCATGATTGGCTTTCTTGGATCCGTCAATCAAGTTCCCCAGGTCGCGCATATCCAACAGTAGGTAAGCCTATGCTAGATTCCCTCCTTCATTGCCTTCCATGTTCTGATAATCCGAGAGCCTCTTTCTCATCTTTCCCTCAAGTTCCATTAACCCTTGCTCCAAATATTCTAATCTTTCTATTGATTTAGTAGCAATTTCTTTCCATTCATTGATTGCTTCCATATCCACTTTGTGTTGTTCCAAATGCCTAGCTTTAAACTCGAAGACCCTTTTGCGCAGCATCCTATACTTGACTTGCAGTTCAGCAGTGTCATCTATAACCCTATTTTTCATATTAATTCTCGGCTTGACATCTCCCGCTATATGATCTACCAACCATGATGGGTAGAAGTACACATGGACAGCATGATACCTGTATGGCTCGATAGTATCTTTTTACACAATGACCTTTTGATTCCACATATGATGTGCCTCGAACTTGAATGGAATGATGTTCCCTTTAAAATCTTCTTTGTACTGGACCATGTTGGAAACCCGAGGTATAACCTATTTTCTTCCTGCTTGCCTCATTACCCTTATAGGAGCATAAGGATAGATTCCCTTTAACACGATCAACACTAGATGAGTAGTCTCTCTTGATCTAATGATGAACTCACTGGTAGGGAACCACTCAAACATCCAATGTACCTTTTCGTCAGTCAGATTCCTAAAGAAACGCACCCAGCTCACAGCACGTATGAGTTGTGCAAACTTATCATGGATAAATGTCATTCTCTTTGGATGATGGTAAGCTATGTAGTCATTCGATGGTCTTCGCAGAAGCTCTTAGCAATATTCTCCCCTCTAGAAATGTTCTAATAACCAAACTTGCAGCAACAGATTACAACCCTTGAAGTGTCCATACCCCTGCTTGCATCGATCTAGAGCGCGGTACATTTCGGCCAAGATCATAGGGATGATAGTGTAAGTTTGTCCTTCGATTCCTTCCATTAGAGTCCTAGAAACCATGGCTAAGCGAGTGTGGATCCTTCCCCCTTTCATCGAAAATATCAGCAAGCCCAAGAAGCACAATGAACATATAAACTCGGTGGTGCGTCCAACCCAAGGAAGTAATAGCAATTTCATCATGATGAGGCGATATGACTTACTATGCCCATAACGTTCATAAAGGAATTCAAATGGGATGTATGACTTCTTCAGGCAAAGTAACTCATCATTTTTCTTGAAACCCAGCATTTTCAAAAAACCGCGGGGGGTGCGATTTTCTGGCACTAATAAACCCGGAGTATCCCATGGTAGCTTAGCGAAACCTCCTATTTCTTCTAGGAGGGGAGTCATTTCTATGTCATCAAAGCGGACGACAGCTCTTTTCTCATCCCAAAACATAGTGGCGGCCTCAATCGATGCTCTATTTGGCCGGATATCGAATAAGGACGGTAAATTGCCAAGGATCCTTTTCACATGATTCTTGTCACTAGGCAAGAGGTTCTTCCACCAATCAAGCATCAACGGTGGGATGTTTTGAACCATGCCGAACGTGGGGACTTCATGCTTCATTTTCTGCAAACAAATAAAGTTAGCCCTTCCCCCCTCTAGATTTGACTATTTACACATTAATGATCAACATACCGACACGTTTTCTCCAAGTAATGCACATAACGTGATGGTGTCCATTTGGATTATGAAAATTTTGTCGGACTTGGGACAAGGCTTATCTTAGTGGGTTATCACGTAAGCAACGTTCTAACCTATACTAGGTTGACATGATGCATGCACATTTGATATTGGAGCGAAGTTTCTAGAATGGTCTAGACCAGTACCCTCAAGTGGACAACTTGAGAGGGAAAGGCACTGGACCGTTGACTGCACCGCTGATTGACTAGTTTACCACAAACAAGCCTTTCCAATTTAAAAAGGTAATTTTGGAATAGCCCGGACACTCAACAAGTGTCGCTATGTTATTAATTAGGCACGATCGGAATATGATGTGGAGCATGCTTTATGCAGAGATAATAACACATTGCCAAGTATTTGCATGGTAAATATGTAAAAGCAATAAATAGAGTATTAAGGCAAAACATAAAAGACGTAAAAGAAAGACAAAAGAAGAAGTTAGTTTGTGGAATATTGGGAATGTAATAAAGTAAGCAAGGGAGTAGGGGCAGGAGAGACATGATATAGCAATCTTTAAACAAATGAAGAGCAGTTTAGAGAAAATAAAGGTGAATAAGAAAAGGGATGTGCATGTTATAACCAATTTAAGCAAAGGAAGGTGGAGAAGGGAAGGGATATGCATATTACAACGCCTTTAAACAAGTAAAAGGAAAATGGGAAAGGGATGTTCATGTAACAACGAATTAAACAAGTAAAAGGAAAATGGGAGAGGGATGTGCATGTAGTAGCAAATAAAGATGGAAAAGGGAAGTGTGTTTATAACAAAGAAGACCGATCAACATAAGCCAAGTTTGCTATGGTAAGAGCCTAAGTGTAAATCCGCAGCAGAGTCGCCATGTTGTCGCGCCCCTTTTTCTTGCGAAATCGGGTTTCGACATGTGACAACTCTTTTAAATGGGCATTAAAAGAGGAGAGTCGCCACCTAACAATTTTTAAGGTGCGTTAGGGCACCTATTTGCAAATGAATCTAGTTTAACTAGTTAACGCTGCCAAAGATCGGGTAAGGGCTCAAGTTACCTCAAAAAGAAGGTGTTAGGCACTTCTCAAGGTCCACAACTATGGGTCCTGACCGAACTTAAAGTATGTGGATTAGGCTACGTAATCAAATAAGCAAAAAGAGTAATAAAATCAAAAAAAATTTATTACAAAGATCAGAATGCGAATATAAAGGTACGACTATTGTAATTTTACTAGAAAGAAAGGGGGGACCTAAGTTTTTTAACCTAAAGGATCACCCCGTGCAACATAAATAATATTTCGTAACTCCTTTGGGATAGGGTGTTACTCATATTATTCAGCGGGCACAGACTATCATTTTCTGCTACCCGATCACTATGTTAATGTTGTTTACCTAAAGCAATCTAATCCAATTCTAAGTCGTACCCTACGCGTGCACTACCCGTCCCATACCTATGGCCCAGGAGGTTTTGGACCTCTATGTGGATGGTTCTAGACCTTATCTAGGCTGCTCAAAAATGAAAAGCAAGGAGACAGGCGAAAACACATAATGACTTCATGTAAAGGAAATTAAAGGCTCACATTAACCTCCCCACTTAAACAGCAATTGCACGCAGACATGCACACAAATCAGGAGATTTTCAGAATTCAGGACCTTAAGCTTGTAGACATGATTTCTAGGTGATTTTGAGTTAAAGCATACAAGTCGTTTCAAAGGCAAGATATTGCTCATAGACAGGATTATACAGGCAATACAAGTTGGTTATCGCAAGTTTTAAGTCATTAACCCTATATATGTTATGCCTAGGTGATCTAGGCAGTTGAGTATAAAAAAATCTGTAGCGAGAAGTCCCAAAATTATTCATGCTTTCTAACAGTGGCACACATAAAATAGTGTTTGAAGCGGTTTAACACTAACCAATTATGGCGGGCAATTATTCCCCATAGGCAAGATCTCTAACGCATAGTATTTAGAGCGTTTTTATTGTTATATCTTAATCCTATAGGCATATTTTCTAGGTGAACATCGCTAAGTAGACTAATTGAAATCCTATAGGCAGGATTTCTAATAGACGGTGCAAATTGAAAGAAACATCAATGACAACTAATTCCTATACGCAGGTTTTCTAATAACACATAGTAGTAAACATAATTGCAGCATTTTCTACTTGTGTTTGCTAGCAGACAGTGTGTGTGTGTGAGCTTCCTCAAATGGTATGGTTTTTATAGTGTACATAGTATTTAAACAACACATATAGAAAATAAATTACCAAGTCCTATAGGCATATTATCTACCCATTTTTGCATGCAAATATTAAATTCTACCCATTTTACCATTTGCTAATACCCCAGTCGTTTATACTAAAGTTATTACAGGTCCAATAATGAATAAGATCAAAGTGTTATACAAATGATGACAATAAGCCTTCAGCATGCCCAAATAAAATAGCAGCATTGTCTGGGCCTTCAGTAATTCCCACACAGCATACCCAGGCCTCTAATAAGGATCCATATTCAACACACAATCCCAGAATCCATAAAGGAGCCTAGCATGGTTTCTATAGTGCACATAGTATTCAGAGAATGATTAAGGACCCAAGTCCTAGTGTGTCAGAGTTCACAAGGGCCTCAAATGAACCCTGAGCTGTGCTCACACTAGGGAGGTCAATGATAAAGCCTTGGCTTTCAGCCGGCTAAGAATGAGAACTCAAGAGAGACCAGGTGACAAGTGAAGGATAATAAACCAAGGTTGAGAGACAAAAACTAAGAGATACGGACATAGTTAAGTCGAGCATATAGAGCAGATAATGTAACATGCCTAGGGGCTTAAGAACAAACTTAGCAAAGATTCAAAAAATAGGTTCAACACTTAGTGCATAAGCAGTCATGCATTAGCAGAGTTAAGGGAAGAACAGATTTGCGGGATTGGTGAAAAGTATCATACATGGATTCATAATAAAGGAAAAGGTTCAAATTATGCTAAGTATAGGTCCTAGTGTTACAAGATAGTCATATTAATTGGTAGCAGAGCATCATTTAGACATGATGGGAAAACAGATTGTTACACCTACCGGTGAATCATGATAGAGAACTAGTCAAGGTTGATAAAAAAAATTCTTGACATAGGATTAAGACATGCTATATAGGCAAGATATAACCACAGAAATTCAGAATACTCTTAGTCCATATAACAGATATGAACATTCATGTTTTGAACACAATTGACTAGTCGAATAAAGGGGACACAAATTATTCAGGTAAAGCATGTTCAACTAACATCATGGACATATTTAAGCAAAATTAGACAACAAAGAGATGTTGAAAAATGAAAAGGTCCTAAAACATCAGTAAGTTGCAACACATAGGCTAGATGAACTTGAAAAGAATCTAATTTACTCAAATCAGGTTTAGGCATGCTTCGAACTATCAACATTATGAATTTAAAAGTTAAGGAGACCTAAAATTGAAGTAGAACAAACACAATTGCACACAAAATAACCCAGAAAGCTCATTAAGCTAACGAACTTCAGAAGTGAAGATATATGCAAAATGCAGATACATAGGAACGAAATTACAAAGGTCCAGTAACTCACCAGTTAAATGAAGAACGGTAAAGAATAAACTTCCACAAAAACTTAGAATCTCAATGCGTCAAAGTTCCCAAGAGCTTCAATGAACTCCAGGCTATACTCGCACCGAGAACAAGTTGAATAACAAGGTCTTAGTGACCTTGGCTTTCAGCCGGCCAAAACAGAATACAGAACAAGAGAATAGCAAAAACCCCATTTTTTAGTGAAGAAACATATCAATTAAAGTCTGTCCCAAGAAGGGAAATGGGAGGGGGGGTTTATATAGTAGTCAAAATTGAACAAACACATAAGAAAACGAAAAAAATCAAACAACAAATAAGGAAAGAAAACATGCAAAATAAGTTCGAAATCCATTTAGGAGAGAAATCTGGTAAACCCTAGTTTCTTAGGGAAAGTGTAAATCACAGAAATCCAAACAAAATCGGACTCACATAACAAAGTATTGAATGTATGTAGACGAAACAATTCTCAAAATCAAAGATTCGGACCCCTTCTTGTTCGATTTCAGAAATTATTGCTTGTAATATTTAGGCAAGAACTTAGATAACACCACAAACGGACGACCAATACCGGAAGGATTCGAATACGGCAAGAAAATAGTAGTCGAATCCTATTAGGAGAGGGATTAGGAGAGGCGGCTAGGGTTTAGTGAAGAGGAGAAGAGAGAGTTTTAGGGCGTCGGATTAGAGGGAATGAGTGGATTAGGGTTGGGGTGCCTAATTAAAAGGGAGGGGTTAATTGTGGGCCGTTGATCTTGAAAGATCAAATGCTGGGGTTTTAAAATGAACGGGGCGGGTCGATTAATCGGGTACCGACCGGTTTGGCTTTGGGCTGGGGGTTCTTGGCTAAGGTGTTGGGCCCATTTGGTCCGAAAATTAGCCCTATATTGGGCCAATAATTAAATAGACATTATATTTTTTTTAAATAATTTATAAATATAATTAATAGACAATAAAATACTGATTCTGCAATAAAATGATTAAAAATAATAACTCAACATTATAAAAATATAAAAAATATGATTTTATCCCAAATAATGTAAAAAAAAAAGTAATTATGCATAACGTAGAGGCTATTATTGCAAAATTATGTAAATAACCTAAAAATACGAAATATAATTATATAAAATAAAGCAAAATATTATGAAGCATATATGTGGATGTATAATAATAAATTTGATGATTGAGTCATTATAAAAAATAATTTAACGGATAATTTATAAATATTGAATGTTTTAAATGCAAGAAAAAATTGATTTTGAAGTTTTAAAATTATGAAAAATTATGGGAAAATGCTTGCATAAATCTTGTAAATTAAATAACGACGCAAAATAATATTTTTAAAATGTATAAACTTATTTGAAAAATACGAGGGCAAAATTGGTATCAATAATCGCCAAAATTCTAACTTTCGCCAATTCAAGCCTAATTCTACTACGGACCTCCAAATCACATTCCGGACACGCTCCTAAGTCCAAAATCACCTAACAGAGCTAACAGAACATCAAAATTCAAATCTGATGTCATTTACACACAAGTCTATATTCAATCGACTTTTCCAACTTAAGCTTCCAATTAAGAGACTAAGTGTCTCAATTCCCTCCGGAACCACTCCGGTCCCGAACCAACCAACCCGGTAAGACATAATACAGTTGTAAAGCACAAAAGAATCAGAAATAGGGGAAACGGGGCTATAAATCTCGACACGACCGGCCGGGTTGTTAGAAGTAGTAACTAAGGTTCCTTGGAAGTCGGTCCTCAAGGCGTTTGCATAAAATTCCAACACTACTATGTGGTTGGCATCATTTGGTTGATCGGCAAAACAAATCCACCTACTTTCGACCAATCTTGTGTAGAAGCCCAGCATTTTATCTTCAACATTTTCCATGTTAATGCCTCTTTCCCTGATGATGGTTCTTAACAAGAGTTCGTCATATTTTCGTTCACATTCCGCAGATAAAAATCAGTCATGATCAAAGGGTTCCTCTTCTTCAACATCGGGGACATGTTCTTGCTTAATTTCATTGTGTTCCGGAACCATTTTATTCCTAAAGTACCTAACAATAGACCAATAATGTTAAAAGCTCATATAGACACTTAAAACAATGATTTAGGAAGTATTTAGGCCAAAGAAATGGGCGAAAAAGGTCCCGGGCAGAGCTGTGCAAAGCTACTATTTTTAGCCATTTTTGGTACTGCCAGTGATTACTCTTCGCGTTCGCGTGAGGGCTACCGTGTTCACGAAAAATAAAAAAAAATTCTTCAGATTTAGACCTTCGCGTTCGCAAGCAGATCATCGTGTTCGCGAACGTAAACTTTTTTTGCTGGGAAAAGACCTTGGCGTTCGTGAGAAGACCATCGCGTTCCCGAAGGTCATCTTCCTCGCACGAAGATACTTTTCTTTTAGGCATTTTTTCAAACAGTTGGGGTGACTTGTTCTCTTTGCTCATTTTTCAGTACATTATAGCACAGATCTTGCCCAATTCTTCAATAGAAAGACACTTCACACTCAACCAACTTCACCCAGCAAGCACAAAAATTTCACACACAAAATTTGACATTTAAGACTTCAAATTTTTGAACCCTAAGCACCAAACAACCATGATTTCTCTTCTATTGTTTCACACCAATAAAGGGAAGAAAGATTTAAGATACAAGAGAATAAATTACATACCTTGAGAGTGGCCAGGGAGAATCGCAATGAACTTGAAGAATATGGGGAGTTTGATTTTTGGGATTTAAGGAGTAGGGGGAACTATTCTTGAGCGAAAAGGGGATTAAACGTCCATTTCTAGTGTTTTTTAGAACTTTAAAACTTACCTGATGAGTTGCGTTCGCGAGGGCAGAGCCACCTACGTGAAGAGTAAAACTAGCCAAACTTGTCGCGAACGCGAGTACGTCCATGCGAACGCGAAGCTTTATAGAAAGACACTTGTCACGAACGCGTAGAGCTATGGCGACGCGAAGCTTTGTTTCTGCAATTTCCAACAACTACTGGTTTGGACTGCCCGGACCATGCAACCTACTCAAAACAACTCCAAAAACTTTGAAACTTGGAAAATTAATCAAAAATAGGATACTAAACTATTCTAAAAAAATAAAATTTCAAAAATGACCAAAAATTTGAAAACGATGGGTTGCCTCCCACCAAGCGCCGCATTTAACGTCGTAGCACGGTGTGAATCAACTTTATCACTTTTCTCGCCACTTGGATGATATGAATTGGGAACCTACCTTGGAATCAAGCTTGTGACCTCGAGCGGTCGGGGGTGGTAAGTAGATGATCAAGCAAAACTTTAATTTTTTCATTTTGCATTTCTTGGCTTTCATGTGAGGAATGTCATTTTGCCTTCTTGTTCCCTCAAATTGTAAGATGTATGGCCTTTTACTTTCCTCCTCGCAATCCCTCATTGACTCGTGTAGTTCAATTCCCATATCACCACACAATTCCAATGTTGAAAAATGCTTGGAATGTGACATCAAACCTCCAAATTGCAATTCTTCCCGGATTTTGACATCCTCTATTTCCCCCTGAGTAGAGTCAATCTCAACCATATTTTCAATTACACCGATTGATTCTAATTCCATTTTTTTCTTGGCATCACTAACAATCATGGAGTCGATTGGCGGATGTTCAATTCTTAATTTCTCAAAATAAAGCTCATTTTCTTCCTCGATGTCGGACTCTTCTTGATCTCTTTCCACACTCTCAAGTTGGTGGGCATAGTGAGCCTCAAACAATATTTTCATTTGATTTTCCAAAGTGCGGATATTCTCATCATTTTGAGTCAAGACTTGTTTCAAGTCCTCGAGTGCCAAGTTGTGCTTCTCCTCATTTTCAAGAATGGCCTCCAACATGAGCATCATTTTCTCCTTTTGAGCATTTGAGAGTTCTTCTTGGTTTTGATCAAGTGCCAAAGGAGGATTTTCGACTTCAACCTCTAAGGAAGGTTCTTGTCTATCATTCACTTCCGAGGCTTTTTGGACCTCTAAAGATTCAAGCGTTTCTTCCATTTGTGAGTTCAACCTTTCAAGCGCCAAGTCATTTTGGAGACTATTTTCCAAAAGCTCCTCCAAGGCATTTTTCTCTTTGTTTCCTCCTTCAAGTAGGCATTCTAACATGAGATTGAACTCTCCATTTTGACCATGCTCAACTTCTTCCACTTCCATATCCCTATAATTTTCATCACAAAAAGTAGAATCATCATAGCTGGGGATTGGGAAAGGGAAGGACAAATAAGCACAATAATCCCAATGACCATTTTGACGACCACACTTATCACAAATAGTCCACTCATAGGTTTGAGATTGTGCGCACAATCCGCCCCCAGGAGAATTTAAATAATTTTTTTCACGAGTATGGTCCTCCACAATAAGGACAAGGGTCATCAAAGTATGAACAATTACCATCCGACCAATTTTCATTATATGATGCCATTTTTTTTTAACCAAGAAAATAAACAAGAAACCAACAATTAGATAAACAACGATAAGAGAAATAATTACACAAATATTCACAAGTTTGGATCAAAGCACTTACGCTTACTTCTCAAAAAACCTAAATACGCCTAATTTTTCCCCGGCAACGGCGCCAATTTTGATGACATCCAAATCTACTGCTAAAAAGTAAATGGACATGGTCGCATGCAATATAGTTTACCCAACTATGAGTCGGGGTCTAATCCTACAGAGAACAATATATAGGCGATTAGGCGTGTAAGAGAATTATCACTTATTATGGTAAGACAAACACTAGAATTGTTTTGAGAAAATATTATAGCTAAATGCGGAAATATAAACTAACCTAGAAAGCAAATAAAATGATCAATGGCTAGAAGCATGGATGCATCGGGAATTACACTCAAGTAACGATCTAATCTATTTCATGATTTAACAAATATGAATGAGTTTATGTTAATTAGCCTCGGGTAATAATTCTATATTAGCTTCTTCCGAAGGCTAACAAGACTTCCTAATTGAATTATCCCTAAAACAATTAAGAGATTAAGCACACCACAATATAGCTACAAGTAGTTCAATCCTATCCCTAGATATCTATAAAATGAGGGTTAAAGCCGCAAGTTTTGTTAATTAATTTTTCCCAACCCAAAAAATCTTTCCCAAAACTAATTCGAAGTTAATGGGTGAGTTCTAGGGTTAGATAATCCCTTTGGACACATTAAAGAACAAGAATAATTAAAGAAAAAATAACTCACTTCAATATAACTAAAATTCGTTCAATACATAAGCACAACAGGATATTTAATTCACACTTTAAATATGAATATTCCCATAAACAAGATTCAAGTGATGGAAAAAATACTACACACTTAAATATTCAATACAAAGCAAGAAAATGAAGAAATGAACATAAATGGGTAAGAAATTCTCAACCAAAAGCTTCAAATCTTCAAGACCCAAGTGTATGTGCAAGAACCTAGCTCCAAAACTTGTCTTCTCTAGTCTAGGAACTGGAAAAAAAAGCCAAAGATGTGTTTCCAATAAGCTAGGTCGTGTATGTAGGTTTGGAATTGACAAGATGTGAAATGCCAAGACTGTCCATAGTTGAAGCCCATTGACCGCAGGTGAGGCTCCGCAAAAGTGGACTTCCTTTAGCCGATGTGTAAACTCAGTGGGACTGCCTACTCTGCAGATTGCGGACATGTTGCCGAAGCAGTGGCTCCGCATATGCAGATTATCAATCGCAGATTCGACGTTTGTGTGTAATTCCCTTCTTCGCAGATGCGGTCCAAAGAGTCACACAAGCAACTCTGCAGGCGCGGATTCTTACCGAAGATACGGTCTCAGTTCAGTGTAGCCCATCTTCGCAGATGTGGCCTTCCACCTCGCAGATGCGATGTCGCATAGGCGAATGGCAGATGCGGAATCACTGAAGGATTTTGCACTTTTTTGTACTCTTTTTGCTCAATTCCACTTCAATTGAATTCAACTCTCTTCATGGCATCATTACCTAAAAATCTAGCAATACACATCATAAACAACCTCATATTATAATTAAAGGACGCAAAATCTAAAGAAAAGAGACTAAAATAAATGGTAAAATCACCACTCATCATTAAGACCCTATAGTCATGATAAATAGATGGTAGTTTACCAAAAGCTATAGAAGTGACTGATTTATTGATTAGTTGAAACCCTATAGACACGGTATCTATATGAGCATTAGAAAAACATACGTTATCGTATCCTATAGGCATGCTGTCTAACTGTGCACAGTAATAGACATAAAAACAGGTATGCCAAATATTAACATGCTTTGAATAGTGTACAAGTGAAGCGTGTGTGATCCCTATAGGCAAGATTTCTATGAGTGTGTAGAATAGGAGCACATCAAATGAATAGCAAACAAGGCAATTAAATCATATAGGCAAGTTTTCTACCTGTTCATGTGAGAATCGGAATATCCCAACCCCATTTTCACTAATCTCCTCCATCACTTGTTTACAAATTGTTACAGCTTATTTTAAGGCCTACAGAATAACCCAGTAATACATTTGGTCCTTCAAATAGGCTCAGGACTTCATGCGGACAGCAGGCCCAAAATCCAGGTGCAGACAGTACTTTCGAACGCTCAAGAGCAAAGGCAGGCCCAACATACCAGGCCCAAACGATTCCAATGATTATGCTAGGGAATTCCAAATTCAAATATAAGGGTAACAGAACTACTTTTAAAGGTGTAACTAATAACCATTATAATCAAGGCATATAGGCAAGATCATGCTTAAATTGGGAAAACATACAAGACACGTGTGAGGCAAGTTTATGCTTATCATTCCAGAAACAGAACTTAAGAGTAACAAGATTATTTCAAGAAAAGTTTCAAAACAAAGCTTGGCCTAGGACTATCTTAGAGAGCTTTAGGTAGGGGTTCGAACATGAAAACCTAGTAGCGACATAGACAAGAACATGTGAGATACAGCCTTAGCATGGAAGTTTTAACATGAGAGCCTAATGAGAAAAACTAACTTGCAGAGCTTAACATGTTAAGTATTCAGGCAAATACAAATCACCACACAAAGGTTTTAAATCCAATAGGTAAGCACTCATGACAGATGAGAAGAAACAGGCTTTCAGCTAAATAAGGCAAGAAGGCATCACATGAAGAGGGCAAGGACTTGTCTTAGTCGACATAAGAAAAAATAAACTAGATATGTATTTGGATTCACCCTAGGAGTCTCAAATGATCAGTGATCATAACACATCAAAGCAAAGAACAAGTCTAACTTGGCATTATAAAAATATTTATAATCACAAGTTGATTCCAAGGAAATAGTAGGTGTACATGAAAGACTTAGAAAAGTCACATTCCAACAAGTTATGGGCATGCATTAGTTACCTAGGAGATTCTAAGTCATGGATTCATGATAAGCAATAGTCTTAAGTAATCAATTAGACTTAAACATGAAGATAAGAAATCAATCAAGTTGGGCATCTACAATGGGCATGTATAAAGGCTAGTAATGTCAAGGAAGAGCATATTAGGCTAAGCACTTAGACAGTGTCATCACATAATTTGAAGCAAAGGAGTAGGTGATGCATAAGGGATTCCACAAGAAGAAACAATTCTGATCAAGGACATAATTTCCAGAGATACAAACAAAGTGAGATAAACATCAATCAGGCTTAATTGCAAACCAAGAAAACGTCATGAATCAACTTAGGTAACTATGCGAAAATTAGAATTAGAACAGAGTTGGAACTACATGATGGAATTAGGACAAGCAGACTTGAAGTGGCACAACATTAAACACCCAAAGGAATGCACAGAACATAAACATAATCAGAGGGAAGTAAAATTATGAGAGTATAAGGTTCTAACCATTTGCGAACAAAGTAAAGAAAGAATGAAGAACTCAAAATCTTAGGAATAGATCTAATTACTGGAGAACAATGAAACCCCAAATCTCCAGTGCTTCACAGTTCACAAGAGCCTCGAAGTGGGCTCCAAGAAATGCTTGCACTGGAGGAGGTTAATGAACGGAATCAGGTGGCCTTGGCTTTCAACCAGCCAAATCAAAATCTCAGAACAATATAGAATGAATGAGAGTGGGAGAATAGTAGTCATAGTAGTAGTAGTAGTAGCAGTAGTCGTTAAGACTTTGAGGGGAAGCGTAGAAGGGGGTTTATATAGTGGTAAATCAAACGAGTAAACAAGGAAGGAAAATTAAGCAAACATAAACAATGAAATAACAAAAATACACATGCAATCAGTAAAATAACCGTAAAGGAAAGAAATAAAACTCCAAACCCTAGTTAGGGTTTGATGCTTAGAATCAGGCCTTTCTTCATGTATATGGACGAAATATTGTCCAAATCTCCAAGATTGAGGTCAATTTCAGTCCGATATGGAGATGGTACTTGCCAAATTGGGAAACTACCTAAGTAATACCATAAATGCATGACCAGTAGCGGAAAAACATAGATATGGTAAGCAAATAATGGATGAATCACATTATCAAGGGGATTAGGATAGGGATTTAAGGGGGAGGCGACTAGGGTTCTTTACAGAAAGAGGGAGAGTGGAGAGCACTCAGAGGCGGCAGCTCAGGGAAATGGGGATTATGGTTTGGGGTTAGGTAATTAAAAGTGGTAGGGTAGCTGTGGGCAGTTGATCTTGAGAGATCAACGGCCAAGATTAAAAAATTGAACGGGCGGGTTGGTTTAGCGATTCACGACTGTGTTAGCTTAATGGGGTTGTTTGGTTTGGGCTGCTAAAGCGTAAATGAATGGGCCAGATGTCTTGGTCCTGTTTTGGTCCAGAAATTAGCCCTTCAGTGGGCTATAAAACTAATATACGAAATTTATTTAAAATAATTTATAAAAAGTAATTTATAAATAATAAAAATATTACTTATGTAGTGAAATGATTGAAAATAATATCTTAACATTATAGGTCGTGACGGTACGTAGTCTCTCCGACTAGCTAAGCCTAACAATTTGCGAAATAATTGAAAATAAAGACAGAATCAATAACGAAATTTCAACAGATAACTATATAACGGGAAAATACCGCTCGGCATGTACAAGTAAACCAGCACTCGAGCATGAACAATATTCCCAAAACCTGGTAATCACAAGACAAAAGCTCTAAGAATTTGTCTAAGTGTTTCTATACATCAGTAACTAGAAAAAATAAAGGAGGAACAACATAAACGGGATAGAGGGGGACTCCGAGGTCTGCGGACGCTGGCAGATATACCTTGATGTCTCCGGAGCAGCAGCAAGTACGCAACTAATATCGGGGCTGGTAGGCGGTACCTGGATATGCACACAAAACATGTGCAAAAGAGTAGCATGAGTACACCACAACGGTACCCAGTAAGTGCCAACCCTAACCTCGGTAGAGTAGTGACGAGGTCAGGTCAAAGCCTTATGGGATAATAATAGGATAGAATATATAACAATATGATGAAAGACTGGGAATTTAAGAAAGAGAATTCACAGAGAAATAAAAACATAGCACATAGAGGTGAACAACAGCGGCGCTCCCGAGATACCGTCTCGTAGTCCCAAAAGTAAATATACAGGGGGATCGCCCGAGGTACCGCCTCGTAGTCCCAAAAGTAAATGTGTAAGGGATATCCCGAGGTTCTGCCTTGTAGTACCAAAAGTAAACACACAACTCGGAACTAATGGCAACAACAATTAAAAGTAATAAATCCTACAGCTTAAGACTAAATACGAATCCAAAAAACAGGAAATCAACTAATCATGCTGCATAGATTGCAAATAGGCATTTAAGACACGTAGACATGCGATATTAAGCTAAACAGGATAACTACACATGCAGGGATAACTCATTAAAGACATAACAGGTTACTGCGCAATGTAAAACCGGATTTTTCAATAATTAGCCCGTATACTCACTCGTCACCTCGCGTACACGCCACTCACATATCATAGAAGTATCACAACAATACCAATTCCTAAGGGGATTCCCCCCACACAAGGTTAGGCATTACCTCGAGTCAAGCTCAATTAATAAACAAGAATGCCTTTTCCTCGATTTTCCGACTTTGAATGGCCCAAATCTAGGAAAAAAAACACATACTATAAATACAACTATAGTAAACTAATCTAATTAATGAAATCAAGACTTTAACAAGAATTTCAAAAATCGCCCCAAAATGTCGACTCGGACCCACGTCTCGGAATCAGGTAAAAATCACACACATTCAACCATAAGTTCACTTGTACCAAAATTTCTCAAATCCGATTCCAAAATCTCAATCAAAACCCAAAAATTTGGTTGAAGAACTTCCCCAATTTTATCAACCCAAAACCTTAATTAAAAGATGAAATTAATGATAGATTAGTGGAATATAGCCATAAAGGAGTTAAGAATCATTACCCAATAGCTTCCTCTGAAAATCCCTCAAATTATCGCCTAAATCCGAACTCTCAAAGTCCCAAAGTGAAAAATGAGATCAAACCCTTGTAATTCCCCTTTTTCTGCCCAGTAATCTCACTTCTGCGAGGGATCCATTGCAACTGCAGTCCCGTGCCTGCGAAAAACCATTGCAGGTGCAAACATCACTTAAGTCCACAAAAGTCACTTCTGCAATCAAGGGTCGCACCTGAGCGCCCGCTTATGCGCTCCATCCTCCGCTTCTGCGAATCCGCATTTACGAAACTCTCACCCGCACCTACAGTCCCGGCTGAGAAGGCCCAGATTCGCTTCTCCGGCTCAAAGGCTGCTTCTTGCGGCCCAAGGTGTGCAGGTGCGATTACACCAGGTGCAGCAAACTTCAACCAATCCAACACAATTCCAAATGATCCGTTAATCATCCAAATCAACCTGAGGCCCCCCGGGACCTCAACCAAGTATACCCACAAGTCCTAAAAAATTATACGAACTTAGTCGAGCCTTCAAATCACATCAAACAACGCTAAAACACGATCGCACTCCAATTCAAGCTTAATGAACTTTGAAACTTCAAACTTCTACAACTGATGCCGAAACCTATCAAATCACGTCTGGTTGACCTCAAATTTTGCACACAAGTCATATTTTCCATTACAGACCTACTCCAACTTCCGGAATCAAAATCCGACCCTGTTATCAAAAAGGCCACTCCCGGTCAAACTTCCCAAAAATTCAACTTTCACCATTTCAAGACTAATTTAGCTACAGACCTCCAATTCACAATCCATACATGCTCCGAAGTCCAAAATCACCCAATGGAGCTAACGGGACTGACGAAACTCCATTCCGGAGTCATCTTCACACAATTCCAGCTATGGTCAAAATTCTAGAACTTAAGCTTCCGTTTTTAAGGACTAAGTGTCCCGAAATCACTGTGAAACCAAAAACAAAACCTCACGGCAAGTCACTTAAGATTAGAATGATACAGGGAAATCAATAAATAGGGGATCGGGGCTAATACTCTCAAAATGACTGGTCGGGTCGTTATATCCTCCCTCTCTTAAAACAATCATTCATCATCAAATGAGCATAGAGACATACCTGAAGTGGTCAAAATGTGAGGATAACGGCTGTGCATATCATGATCGGTCTTCCAAGTCGCCTCCTCGACCGGCTGTCCCATCCACTAAAGCTTCACGGAAGCAATGTTCTTTGACCTCAGCATTCGAACCTGCCTGTCCAAATATCCACCGGCTCTTCAACATAAGATGAATTCTTGTTCAATTGGACTGAGCTGAAATCCAACACATGAGATGGATCGTCGTGATGCTTTCGGAGCATAGAAACATGAAATACCGGATGGACTCCTGCCAGGCTGGGAGGCAAGGCAGCTCATAAGCAACCTCCCCAACACGCCACAACACCTTGAACGGGCCAATAAACCTTAGGCTCAGCTTGACCTTCTTCCCGAACCTCATAACACCCTTCATGGGTGACACCCGGAGCAGGACCCGCGCTCCAACCATGAATGCAACATCGGGAACCTTCCGATCCGCATAACTCTCCTCGGTACTGAGTGACTGATGTCAGTGATGTGTATATATTTCGGGATGGATCTTCCCTGGGTCGTGTGAGCCATATACAGTACCGAGTAGTTGTGAGGTTACAATCATTATCTGGAGATGGATCTTCTCTATAGGGCTAGATTGGCCTTCCTCAGTACTGAGTGACTGCTGTCAGAGATGTATATATTCCGGGATGGATCTTCCGTGGGCCGTGTGAGCCATATACAGTACTAAGCAGACGAGTATTTGAGAGTGGGAGCACATTGTGCATTTCATAAAGTTGATGCATTGGCATGTAGAAGAAGTTGAGTTGTATATCTTAAACTGTTCAGATATGTATTTACCTTATCACTTTGAGTTGTCTATTTAACTGAAAGCATACCTATGTTTCTGTACATCGATTCAATTATAATTGTTGAGGTCGAGTTCGTCACTGCCTATCAGTCCATAGTTTGAACTTGTTACTTACTGAGTTGGTGTACTCACGTTACCCCCTGCACCTTGTGTGTAGATCCAGGTATCTCAGGCCGCGGTAGCGGCTGTTGACTATTCCAGTCGCGAACTTTCATCGGAGATAGCGAGGTAGCTGCCTGGCGATCGCAGTCCGCCTTTCTCCTTTCTTTACTTCCTTTTTTTTATTTTGGCTATTCTCAGACTACTATGTCTTGTTATATTTTATAAAAGTTGTAGTATTGACTCATGACTTAGTGACACCCGATGCCGGGGTTTTATTTTCTGCGTTTTGGTTTTGAGTTATCTCTTTTATTCAAAATTTCAGTTTGAAAAAGGCTATTGTCTAATATTTTTATGAAAAATCGAATGGTTTGAGAGTGTGTCGGTTTGGATACTTCCATGATAGGTGCCATCACGGCCGAGATGCTTTTGGGTCGTGACAAGTTAGTATCAGAGCCAGGTTACAAAGGTCTCACAAGTCATAAGCAAGTTTAGTAGAGTCTTGCAGATAGGTGCGAAGACGTGTGTACTTATCTTCGAGAGGCTACAGAACCCTTAGGAAAAACCTCACATTCTTGAATTCCTGTCGTGCGAATCCCTTAATTCAGCCTAAAGCGTAACTCTTTGAGTTACTGCTATGTAATCGAATGCGCACGTGAGCGCTCGGTATCAGTTTTGCATCGACGGGTGGTATTTTCCATGGATGAAATGCAAGGTGTGATTTTATCATGTTGATGATGGGCCAGTCTGGAGGGCTTGAGGCTAGGTTTTGTCGGGCTTGACTACTAATATTTTGATTTGTGTGAGCACGTGTATTTGGAACTTATATGTTTGTTTGTGTCCTTATTGGTCGGATTGTGTGACTGGATGACTATGTGGTGAGTATTATTTGATGGTGAGATGTGTTCATATTGTTTGAATGTGGTAACAAGGGGTTGCTGGAAATGTAGCAAGAACTATTGGGTGTTTGACTTCTGTCTTGAGTTGACATGTCGAGTTGTGGGTGTATTGAAGGACCTCTCGGGTAGTTTAGTTGTGGTGTGGAGTGGAGTGGATCTTCATGTTGTGTTATAAGTTTTTGGTGATGTCGTTTGGGCTAACCAATGCCCCAGTAGCTTTCATGCATTTGATGAACAGTGTATTCCAACCGCATTTGGACTCCTTCGTCATTGTATTCATTGATGACATCCTGGTGTACTCACGTATCCAATAGGAGCCTACTCAGCATTTGAGGATTGTATTATAGATATTGAGGGAGGAGAAGCCTTATGAAAAGTTCTCCAAGTGCAAATTTTGGCTCATTTCAGTAACATTCTTGGGACACGAGTGTCTAGTGAGGGTATTCGGGTGGTCAGACGAGTGTGAGGAGGCTTTCAGAAGCTCAAGACTTCTTTGCCCATAGCTCCAATGTTAATTCTGCCATCAGCTTTAGGTTCTTATACCGTGTATTGGGATGCCTCGAGGGTAGGCATTGATTGTGTTTTAATGCAGGAGGATAAAGTGATTGCGTAATAGCTATGATTTTTGGATGGGTATAGAGGGATATAAGTTTGAGGCTAAGCAGGCAGTGTTATCTCATGCGGGGTATCCTGAGGTTGTGTGATCCTTATGTTGTTTTGTGGCAAGTTCTCTTTTACCAATAAATGATATATGTTGCAATTTGAGTTTAGATCGCTTGGGGAAGTTGGCATGACTACTACAATGGTAAACGCGAGATTTGCAAATGATCTGAGATAATAGATGGGTTGTGTTATATGAGCTTGTGAAGGATTTGGTTGAATCTCACTATGGTATTGTGGCGGTGATAGCGTATGGGCATTGTGATATATTATTTATTTTGATCTATGGCTTTGAGCCAAATGGGGGAGTCTGCTTATGATAAGTTGGTTGCCCGATTATGTGTTGTATTGGTTTCAGTTTGAGGTATACTGGTGAATCAGCTATGACCTGCATAGGTGGAGTTTGAGAATAACTCGAGTAATGGAAATTACTGGATACAGGTTGTATTATACTCTATGGGGATATGGGTCTTATTTAATGATTGAGTTGTTATTTGTAAAGGAAGTAGTGTGCGTGAAGTAGGAATTTGCTTTTTTGCCTAGGGGTATGGGTTACTCCCTAGGGTGTTGGTGTGCTAATAGGGACAGGTTGTTCGGTCTGTTTGATCAGTTCAATCGAGATTTGCGAAGAGTGGACGACTCTCAGGAATGGTTTTAATGGATTCAAAATTTATGTGTAACAATTGGGAATCTTCAGAACGTGTATTTAGCTAGAAATTGAGATTCACGTTGGATGGTGTCAAGACTTGTGGCATTTCTATATTATTTTGGATTTTAAATTTCGGTATCAGGAAAGGTAGAGGATAGCTTAAACTCATAGAAAGTCTCTTTAGAGTAGGTGTTTGAGGTGTGGTACTTTTGGGGTGCTTATGAAAATATTCAGCGGCTTATGAGCCTAGGGCGATTTGGTTTTGTGCTAGGATCTCGTGTGGTGAGTTTTGGTTGAGGATTTTGGTATTATGGCAAGGAGAATGATTAATTTGGAGGTAATTCGGGAGGAACTCGGAGAAATAGGACATCTTGGTAGTAGGTTTGATCATCGTGATAATGAGTAAGATCGGTTCTTTGGGTGCTTATGATATGGTAAGGATTCTACGTGTGATTCATGGCAACGCTCTTAGGTTTTGGCGACCTGCGTAGCTTGGTTGAGTTGGAGGGATACATTCCTGATGTTTTGGTTAAGTGCAAGTGGATTTCAGAGAGTTCTTGATGGTCTCTACCATGGTTTGAGATGTATATTTCCGACTAGTGCGAGGGGCATGTGGCGTATTGTAACCCATAATGGAATCAAATGGAAAGTTCTTGGCTAGATGAGTACGTATTTGCTTGTGACTTAGAGTAGATTATGAAGTTCTCATATTTATCATAGGATGGCAGGGTATATGCGGTATATTATGTATGATTGAGATTTGTATGTGTAAGGTCACGGTTCAGTTCTGGAAGGAAGGTCATAAGTCTCTTAGTCAGCATGGACAATTTCAGATGACTAGGTAAATCATATTACTAATTGGTATGCCTTGGTAAGAGTATACATTTCAGAAGGGCGATGTGTTCGAGTTATGGATACTTCATTGGTATTGCGGCACCCTCTTGTTTGATCGACTGCTGGAGTTCAAATTTTGCTTTGTGGCACAGAAGAATTTTAGAGGTATTCCTTATGACCGTGTAATTAGAGAAGTGTGGGCATTCAGGCGGTGGAGTTGAGATCAGAGATGGTAATTTGTATGTTCTATGGATTTGGAGACTGAGAGTTCTTGTGAGTAGATTGTTTCGTGGTGGTGGACTGTAGAAATGTAGCTATGGTTAGCCAGCGGTTAGTATGTGTTGTGGTTCAATCATTGTAGACTTTCAGAGGGTATTTAACGGTTGTGGGTAACCAGAGTTGATTTAGGGTTCATTGGTAGGCCCATATGGATGTGTGTTCTGCACCGGGTCGGATTTGTTGACTCCGAATTGCTATTGTTGAGGGATGTTCCATTCGATTGTTATTGAGCTTATCCGTGTTCAGGAGTGATCTATGAGTTACCCTTCTGTGTTATGAGGAGTTATGATTTGTTGGTTATATGCACATATGGTGCGGTTCTATTGGAGCCTTATAGCGTAATTTGAGTAGGAAGAGTATTGGGTATTGCTTGGTGGATGGCGTATTGGTTATGTTCTTTCGGGTTTTGTGTGGTGTTATGTCATTTTCTTCTCCGTGGTTATGGTAATAAACTTTGGGTTTTTGATGTCGCATTTCTAATGGTTATGGATCTGATGACGTATTGGGGCCTTATATAATGTAGACCAGTGTTTGGATGGGGTCGCGCGTTGTAGCGGAGTTATGTAGAGGTATGGTCCTTGGTGTCGGATTTGTGTGTTTTAGGTTCTAAGATGTGTTTTGGGCTCTTAGCATGGTGTTGTGATGGTACTTGTTAAGTTGGCAAGACAGACCTCTCGTTTTAATCATTTTCTATGATTTGAGTATATTTGGGATGTTTCTATTGGGTGCACGAATTGCACAGGCTTGTGGCTCTGGGTAGTATGGGTGTGGCATATCTGTAGAGTAACTTGTATTTGATAAGATGAGGTCGTCAGAGCTAGAATGGATGTTATCGAATTTGATTGCGGTATATTTTAAAGGGGTGATGTCGCTGATCGGCTTAGAAATTGGCTATAGTTCTTGTCGAAGGAGAGAGAGTTCCACAACTAGTTGATCTGATGAATGGTTATGAGTTGTTGCGTGTTTCTTCATCGTTAGTAGTATATGAAGGTGTTAGAACAAGGCTCTGGTTGATGAGAGGTTATTACTAGCGTTTGGTTGTGTTGGGCAGCTGCTGTGATTGGAAATCACCGTTGTGAGTGTTTGAGTTATGTGGTATATCAGGTGGTTTCATCTTGGGTCATGTCTATGACTGGATACAGCTTGTTCAGAGTTATACAATGTGTGGACGCGAGATTCTGATCTTATAGAAAATTTCGGATGTGGAAATTTGGATTCTATGGCTTGGGCTAGGTTGGATTAAGAAATTTCAGTCATGTCGTGTTACTAGACCCATATGGGTTAGGGTGACGTGGGATCACCCCCCGGGTAGATGCAAAGTGAGATTATACAGCGATTTGATGGTTTATGGAACAACTCTGGGCACGTTCGAGAACGAATGTATGTTTAAGTGGGGGAGGATGTAACAACCCAACCGGTCGTTTTGAGTAATGTCACTTTGATCGGTTGTTTGAGGTCATGACTAGCTCTGTATGATGTATTATGACTTATGTGAATCGTAGGTTTTAGTTTTCAGGTTATCCATAATTGATTTGGGAGATTGGTCTCAGCTAGAAACTTTATATTTGAAAGGTTTGACCAAGTTTTGACTTTTTAGTATTTGATCTCGGATGTGAATTATGATGGTTCTTTTAGCTCCATTAGGTTATTTTGGACATGGGAGCGCGTCCGGAATGTGATTTGGAGGTCTGTGGTAGAATTAGGCTTGAATTGACGAAATTGGAAATTTGGCGATTTTCGGTCGGTAGTGGAAATTTTGATATCGGGGTTGGAATGGAATTCCGGAAGTTGGAGTATGTTCATAGAGTCAGTTGTGACGTGTGTGAAAAATTTGAGGTTATTCGGACGAGGTTTGATGGGTTTCGGCATCGTTTGCGGAAATTGGAAGTTTAGAAATTCTTAGGCTTGAATTCGAGGTTGATTTGACGTTTTGATGTTGTTTTGAGTGTTCCGATGGCTCGACTAAGTTCGTATATTGCTATGTGACTTTTTGGTGTTGTTGGTGGAGGTCCCGATTTCCTCGGGTGTGTTTCGGGTGGTTCACGGGATGATTTTTGGTGTTGAAGGAGTGTTGATTCTGCTGGTTTGGGAGTTACTGGTGTTTTTCCGCACCTGCGGAGAAGGGAGCACAGGTGCGAGGTCCGCAGAAGCGGAAAGGGGCTCGCAGATGCAGGTGGGAGTGGTTTGGGCTGGATGCGCAGGTGCGAGTATTGGAGCACGCCTACGGGACCGCAGGTGCGAGATGTTGGCCGCATTTGCAGATTTTGAGGAGTAAGTGGAATCCGCACCTATGATGGTTTTTCCGCAGGTGCGACATCGCAGAAGCAGGTATTTTGACCGCAGATGCGGTTTTGCTGGGCAGAGAGTTAAATTGAACCCTTCGCGAATTTTTGGTCATTTTTCACAATTTCAATTCGAATTTGGGAGTTGTTGGAGAGTTTTGAAGAGGAAATCAAGGGGGTTTACATTGAGGTAAGTTATTTGAGCCTAACACTCGTGATTATGATGATTTTCAGTTGTTTAAGCATGTAATTAGTAGAAATTAGGGATGAAATTGAGGGGATTAGGGCTTAATAATTGGAGAGTTTGATTTGGGGATTTGAGGGGTCATACGAGGTCGGATTTTGATAAATTTGATATGGTTGGAGTCGTGAGTGAATGGGCTTTCTAGGTTTGTAATTTTGATCGATTTCGAGACGTGGGCTCGGGGGCCGGGTTTGAACCAAATTCTGGATTTTTGGTCTAATTTGATAATTTTCATGTGGAATTCATCCCTTTAGCGTATGTTGATGATTGGTTAGATTCAGAGCATTTGGAGGCCGAGTCGAGCGGCAAAGGCATCTTAGAGTAGGATTTTTCACTTGATTGAGGTAAGTAACGCTTCCAAACTTGATTCTGAGGGTTCAAAACCCCGAGCTAAGTGTTATGTGATTAGTATTGAGGTGACGTACATGCCAGGTGATGGGCGTGCGGGCATGCACCTTGAGAGTTGTGGCCTGGTTCATTCCATGGCACCGCTTAGTGACTCTCTCTTGCTGATATCCGTGTTTCTATCATGTGATTAAGTGAATGTGTTGTAAATCATGCTAGATATCTTGTTAGGGCTTCACGCCGATACTGTTGAGACGCAAGTGGTTCTTTTTTTCTGTCATCTCATTAGTTTCATTGATATTCATTACTCAGTCTTATTCATGCATATCATATCATGTCTCTGTCTCTGTTGTTATTTATTGGCACATCATATCATTGTTCTGGACTAGTTTTCATGGCATGGTGAGCCCGTGTGAGTGAGACTGGAGAGTGATGACTGAGTGAGGCCGAGATCCTGATTATGAGTGACAGTTATGGGATCAGGCTGCACGCCACAGCGGTTATGTTCACGATTATGATAGTGGTTGGGTTGTAGGAGCCCCTTCAGAGTTTGTAACACATCCCCAGTGAGCGCAATTGATATTATTGAGGGATGGATCTTCCCTGGACATGGATCTTGTCTGAAGCATTTATATCGGGAGATGAATCTTCTCCACAGGGCTGGAATGGACTTCCTCGGTGTTGAGTGACTGGTGTCAGTGATGTGTATATATTCCGGGATGGATCTTCCCTGGGCCGTGTGATCCATATACAATACCGAGTAGTTGTGAGGTTATTATCATTATCTGGAGATGGATCTTCTCTATAGGGCTGTATTGGCCTTCCTCAATACTGAGTGACTGCTGTCAGAGATGTATATATTCCGGGATGGATCTTCCCTGGGCCGTGTGAGCCATATACAGTACTAAGCGGACGAGTATTTGAGAGTGGGAGCACATTGTGCATTTCATACAGTTGATGCATTGGCATGTAGAAGAAGTTGAGTTGTATATCTTAAACTGTTCAGATCTGTATTTACCTTATCACTTTGAGCTGTCTATTTAACTGAAAGCATACCTATGTTTCTGTACATCGATTCAATTATAATTGTTGAGGTCGAGTTCGTCACTGCCTATCAGTCTATAGTTTGGACTTGTTACTTACTGAGTTGGTGTACTCATGTTACCCCCTGCACCTTGTGTGCAGATCCAGGTATCTCAGGCCGCGGTAACGGCTGTTGACTATTCCAGTCGCAAACTTTCATCGGAGATAGCGAGGTAGCTGCCTGGCGATCGCAGTCCCGCCTTTCTCCTTCCTTTACTTCCTTTTTTGTATTTTGGCTATTCTCAGACTATGATGTCTTGTTATATTTCAGAGAGTTGTAGTATTGACTCATGACTTAGTGACACCCGATGCCGGGGTTTTATTTTCTGCGTTTTGGTTTTGAGTTATCTCTTTTATTCAAAATTTCAGTTTGAAAAAGGCTATTATCTAAAAAAAATTTATGAAAAATCGAATGGTTTGAGAGTGTGTCGGCTTGCCTAGTTTCACGATATGCGCCATCACGAACGGGTTGGTTTTGGGTCCTGACACTGAGTAACAATCATACTGCGCTACTGGAGACGCTCGAACTGCCTGCAGTAATCCTCTATCAGTGTGATAGGGAGGAACTTCTCTAGAAATAGTTGAGAGAACGGGTCCCAAGTAAGAGCAGGAAACCCAGCTAGTCTGGTTGATACATAATTCTTCCACCACCTTTTGGCGGAACCCGTCATCTGAAACACAACAAAATCGACCCCATTAGTCTCAAATATACCCATGTTCCGCAGCACCTCATGGCAGCGGTCAAGATAATCTTGTGGGTCCTCAGAAGGTGCACCACTAAAGTGAACTGGGAGAGCTTAGTAAACTTGTCCAATTTAAATAAGCCCTCAGAAGACATGGCGGGTCTATCACCAGTCTGTACCGCAACAACCGATTGAACTACCCCAGTTGGTAGGGCGGAGTCTGACACTGGGGAGCCATCTGCTCTGTATGTGAGTAGCGGGACTTTGTTGTCACGACCCAAATTTTCCTCTGTTGGGTATCGTGATGGCACCTAGTCTTAGGGACTAGGTAAACCTAACATTTACCCTCAACAAAAACAATAATAAAGTTTTTTTTTTAAAACATTCGAAATAGAATTCATGACAGAGTTTACAATTTCCCAAAACCCGATAAATACAAGTCATAAGCTCTACGAAATATTTCTATAAAATCTAAGTACAACTGTCTAGGAATAAGTAAGTACAGTTGAATAGAAAAAAAAATAGGAAGGTGACTCCGAAGCCTGCAAACGCAGTAGCAGGTTACCTTGAGTCTCCTCAGCAACGATCTCCGCAGCTACAACAACCATAACCTGAAGCTGCACACAAAAATATGCAGAAGTGTAGTATGAGCACACCACAGCGGTGCCCAGTAAGTATCAAGACTAACCTCGGTGAAGTAGTGAAGAGGACTAGTCAAGACACCATCGGTCTAATAAGTAAAAAGGAAAGATGTATAAATGACCGAACCAAAATATCTATCTAAAGATTTCTCAATGTAATTAACGATACGATCGAATAATACGGAAGAAAATTCAATAATCACGATCAACGGACAGCATAATAGAAATACGCAAAGAGAATGGAAAGGATGCAATCCAAATGGAAGAAACTACAACCCAACAAAAACACAAGCAACTCAGCATTACATCAATTTATTCACGTCAGGCCTTAGCCAATGACTCAATAAAACTGGTCAAACTTTCGAGTGAAAACCTTTAAATCGTGAGTTCATTTTGAAAACTTTAAAGATATAATCATTTCGGAATAGAGAAATTTCTTCTTTGAAACATACTTTCTCTGAATGTATATTTATATTTTTTTATAAAGAGAAATCTTTATAACATAGTCTCTTCAAATACGGGGTGTTCAAATACACTTTCCCAAATACTGCTCTTTCAAGTATCATCAAAATACGTGATGTTCAAAATATATTTTCCCAAGTACTGCTCTTTCAAATATCATCAAAACACGTGATGTTCAAAATATATTTTCCCAAGTACTACTCTTTCAAATATCATCAAAACACGTGATGTTCAAAATATATTTTCCCAATCAAAACACATGATGTTCAAAAAATATATTTTCCCAAGTACTGCTCTTTCAAATATCATCAAAACACGTTATATTTTCCCAAGTACTGCTCTTTCAAATATCATCAAAATACGTGATGTTCAAAATATATTTTCCCAAGTACTGCTCTTTCAAATATCATCATTCTGCAAGACAAATGTTTTTCAAATATACTTTCGAAAAGAAGTCCTTTATACATAACTTTTCCTTGAGATAATTTCATTTCAGCTATACCTTTCAATATATATATTTATATCTTTCGATTCAAATCTCCTCAATCATAAAACTATCGGAACTCAGTTCGCCACTCAAAAATTTTCATGCAATACAGTACAGGGGGAAAACTCTCGGTTCTCTGTCCGTAGTCCCAATTTAAATATGCGATGCAGTACAGGGGAAAAGCTCCCGGATCTCTGTCCGTAGTCCCAATTTAAATATGGGATGCAGTACATGGGGAAAGCTCCCGGATCTCTGTCCGTAGTTCCAATTTAAATATGTGATTCAGTATAGGGGGAAAGCTCCCGGATCTCTGTCCCTAGTCCCAATTTAAACATGCAATGCAGCCACTGAGAAAAACAACCAGAATGCGACAGAACCAATATATATTGCCACAACCGGCACGAAAGCAAACAAGGCAGAATACAAGGTGCGATGAGCAAATCAATACAAAGACTTAAATCACAAAAGTGATAACAACCCGCCCATAAGAAGTAGCCACTGAGAGGAATGCCAAGCGCAAAGAGAGAACAACATAACGAGGGGAAAACAAGACAAATATAGCAACGATTCTATACATTCAAGTTCGTAACCAAGAAACCAAATCATCCCGGCAAGGGAATCAACTATAACCAATCTCACTTAGACAATTAGCTTCATCGAATAAACTCAGTTTGAACAATGTCTAGTAAATAGGCAGCATATGAAGGAAGACATAGTATAACAGTAGGAAACAAAGTCTTCATCTAAGTCAACTAAGATCATATAAGAAACAAGGAATGCTAGGGAAGTACTTCTAACTTGAACAGGTGGAGATGAGATTAGAAATCAGGAATTCAGGAATAACAAGTTCAATTCATATATGGGGAACATAAGGACCCAAACATCCCTAAAGGGCAATCTATTTGCAAATAAGTTCGAGTACACACTCGTCACCTCGCGTACATGGACTGCAATCAACATCGAAGACTCAATCCTAATGGGTAGTTCCCCCACACAAGGTTAGGCAAGATATTTACCTTGACTGCGCTAATCAACTCAATAACATGCTCTTGCCACGAGTACCCAACTCCGGGTGGCCCAAATCTAGACAATTTGATTGCATAAAGTAAATATCATCACAAGGAAACAAAATAATTAATAAGTCCGAAGCTAATACGCAAAATTAGGAAATTCGCCCAAAAAGTTCCCAGGGCCCACATCTCGGAATCGGGTAAAAATTATATTTTTCGGACACCCATTCACTCACGAGTCTAAACATATGAAAATCTCTCAAATCGGAGGTCAAAAAATCAATCAAAACTCAATAATTTCGTCTATGAAGTTTATCCTATTTTCTACCCAAAATTTTTCGAAATTAAAGGTTGGATTTAAGATTGGAATCATGGAAATTGATCTATAATGGATGGAAGTCACTTACCCAAATTACCCAGGTGCAAAAGCCTCCAAAAATCGCCTCTCCCGAGCTCCCCAATTCAAAAATGGTGAAAATAACATAAACCCTCGGATTTGATATAATTGCCCAGAAACTCCGCACCTGCGCCCCTGGGACCGCACCTTCGAAAATACCATCGCAAGTGTGAAAACCCACTAAGAAGCCTGGGGTCGCACATGTGATCAAATGGCCGCACGCGCGGCTCCGCATCTGCGGAAAACACACCGCTCCTGCAAGGATTGGGGGATTGGGCTAAATCCGCACTGCGAGCTCCTCGCTGCACCTGTGTGTCCGCACCTACAGAAGGTCCATCGCAGGTGCGAGACACCAGAACAAGCAACGGTTCAGCTGTCTCCCAAGTGCTAATAACACCCGATAAGCATCCTAAACGTACCCGAGCCCCCCCCCCCCCCCC